>LPNX010153481.1:178139-289811 GCA_001517045.1 Pseudotsuga menziesii | reverse complement strand
GTTCTGCATCAATGATGTCACTGCACTCGTCATATTATTCTTTGTCTTTGAACTGTCGTCACTTGTTCTTTGGAACAAGTCTTCATTCTTCTTTGTTTGTAGGTGATTATGTATGCGATCTTTCCTACAATTCAAATGCAATTGTATGGTTAGAAACATTTCATAAGGAATATTTATACTGGAAAACACTTATGCATAATTATATGATCATGCAACTACTTTATCCAATACAACGTTCATCCATATCTCATTGAAACTTTCTAGATGCCTTCCATCTCTACCAGGACAACATTGAGATTGTGCACTAATCCAATATGTCAGCAAAGAGGTTTCATTCTAGATAAGTAGCAATGGAGAATTTGTATAGCCCCATGAGCTACTTACCCCTCAAATGCCTATTAGTAGTATTCTGTCATTAATGCAAACATCCTATCATGCATAATACATTAACTGAATATAAACAAATGCATAACAAAATAATATAATGAAATGACAATTGAATACTTATCTTTATTTGTTTCGAGGGTAGACTCCTTCTTGAGCCTTTAGCTTCATCGTCTTCTTCATTCATAATAGCATTGTTTCTTATCCAAAAGCTAAGGTGGATAAGAATTTCTTCAAGAGTTGAGTTCTTCATATTCCTCATTGCTTGAGGGATCTTCTTTGGATGGAAATAGCTTGATCTTCAGTTGCTCCCATCTTCTCTTCTCTTCTTATGATTCGAGCTTCTTCTTCTTCACGGAGTTTTCTGAAAGTAATCACTTCCTTCTGGAACACATTCCTTGAATGAATGAATTCTACGATCCTAGGAGGCCATTCAAGGTGGCCATCACCACTTTTGCATTCTTCACTTTTTCTTTTAACGCTTCAAGTTGTTCTTTGATTTGAGAGACTCTTATGACTGCATGGTCTCTGCATTCTAGATCTTCACATTCTTCAACTGGATTCTTTAGGTCATATTCTGATTTTGTTCTTCCCTTCAAATAGCTTGAGATTCAGGAAGACCTTCAACAACTTTGCTTGCAATAGGTAGTGCTCTGTAATGCACATGTGTAAGCCTTCTATGTTAAAGCTCATTTGGCTCTATTGTGTCATGGATCAAGGCTTGTTCTGGATATCCCTTCAATTTATACAAGCCTCCTTCTTGTTCTCCAATCACTACTGCATCATCGATAGTCTTTCCTTTTGGCCACATGATGATTTGACCATCTATGAATGCAAATTGCATTCTAGAGTCTAGCTTGTATGAAGATTCCTCACTACCTTTTATTGGATATTGGTAGTCATCTACAAGTTTCACCTTGTGAGGTGATTCATGTTCTTATAGTCTTACAAAGGATTCCTTGAATCCCATCATATGTTTGGAAGCCCCACTGTCTATAAGCCAATCATCACTTCCATGAGTAATGTTACCTATGAGATCTAATATTAGAACATATTCATCCTTGCTTGAAGAATCTTCACTTTCATATCTGGATCTCTTTCTGGATGGTTCATCATCCTCTGCAGCATGAGCATGATGTCTTCTTTGGCCTCATCTCCCTCTGAAACTGGAACCTCCATACTCATGTAGGTGTCCAATCCATTTTCTTTAGAGAGATCATATACTTCCAGGTTTGGAAGTTGTCAACTTCCGCAAGCTTTTAACTAAGCTGATGTGATATATCATATTGAAATGAGAACCTCAAATGGAAATAGCAAAGGATTAGATCTTACCGATTTGAGGTGTCCGTCCTTGTCCCGAAGTTCGTTGATCTAGGGTTTGTCACAGAAACCCTAATTTTCAAAACTTAGAATCTTTCAGATCTGATTGGATGAACAGATAGATCTCTTAAAATGGAGCTGTCCAATGTACTCCTTTTCTGAAAACAGTGGAGGGAAACTCCCGGAACAGGAAGCCCTAATTTTTTTATTTCTTCTGCAGAAATGCATGTTACTGTTTCTGTGATATATCCAAAATTACTAATCCTCTGTGTCTGAAATTTCTCACTAAGGTAACAGCGCATATCCCTGATCCAACACCATAGGTTTCATCAGAATTGGTTTCACCATTTGGGATTTATGATCCTTTTCCCAAGGTGACCTGTTACAGGACTGTTCAGAACAGCGAAGTTGAATGACATGCCACGTGTCACTGGTTCATCTTCTGAATCTGACCTATGGAACACAGAAATTAAAGTCCGTGCCCTTTGTGGAAAATCTTTAGGAATTCCATTTGGACCTCTGTAGCCCAAGATATTGCAGATCTCCCCAGGTGTCCTGTTTATGGATGATTTATGGAAGAGGATGGAACCCTAACTTGGAGAGATCATATCTCCTAGAATATATCGAATCAGAGGCTGGACTTTGGACACAGTGTTTATCAGGATCTTATCTTTGACCCCTACAATTTTCAGCTTTTGATACTTTTCCAATATTGGAATATAGCGACTGTACCAAAACTTAGCAGTTTTAGTATTTAGGGTTTCTCCTAGCTCAGGGTCAAACTAGGGTTTGACTTTCCTGGAGTTTCACCCAACCAAATTTCTTGATCTAGGTCTCTAAACTTCGGTTTTGATGAGGAGAATAACCCTATGCTGGTCTCACTCAAAAATTCCTCTTCTGTAGAAAGCCCTAATTTCCACATCGAAACTGAAAATGCTTGAAATTGAATTCCGCATCGACAGAAAGATGCACCCTTCAATGGAGAGTCATCCTAGCATACTTTTGCTGAAAATATGTGGAGGAAGATCCACAAAATAGGAAGCCCTAGTTTCTGTAGCTACACAATGTCTTCTTCTCAGGTTAGCTCTGATACCATGTTAGTTTTTCAACATTTAAGCTAGCATTATGTTAGGATCTTTTCACTGAGAGAATAACAAGCACAGCAATAACATAAGCACATCACATGAGACAAGAGACACAAAGAGTTTTGATAGGGGAAACCATAAATGTAGAAAACCCCTCAAATTCCTCTAAGATAGTATCACCACAAGATGTGAAACCCAAAACAGTAAGATGACCTCCCAACACAACAGCAGCCTTCTGTCTTCTGTCAAGCCAAAGTATTTCCTTCTCCAAAGGTGCGCCACACTTGAGAGAGCAAGTGATGTAATTCACAAGTGATAAATAGATAGACTCTCACTCTCTATTTATATTCTTCCGTTGACTTGAAGTGCACTCAACCATGTAGTCTTAACTTACAATTACTTACTCGAGCCTACACCTTAATTAGTGTATAATAACCCAAGTGCCCCGAAACTGTGGGGACTTACCTAATGACTTGACAAGACTTGTTTACATTAATAATCCTCCCGATCGGAACATCGGGGTAAGACAATATGACTCAAATACATAATAGAAACATCCCAGAATAAACATCGGGTTACAATATATAAAATACATATAAGAATACATTCTGAAGTTACATATACATCAACACAACTTTAAGTTATTCTCTTTTGACATGATCTATGGTTAAGGACATTATGAAATTCATTATAAGTTTATTTTACAAAAATTGAATTATGTGTTTAGCAGGACTTAACATTCTCTAGTACCAATCGACTTTCATATATTTAATATCATTATACAAGGCAAACCCGTCGGGGTACTGAACCGGCCTGCTGGAAGCAGGTCAATGCTAAGTAAAAACTTAAAACATGGAAGCATGATAAATGCAAGTAAACCCATCGAGGTACTGAACAGGTTCGCTGGCAGTGCGACTATGCTTGCATGGTACCAAGGTAAACCCATCGGGGTATTGAACAGGCCTGCTGGAAGCGGGGAAATACCTGGTAAAAGAGATCTGGTTAATGCACTACTATGCACATAGTTCGTAAAACAATGATAATATAAATATTTTTTTTTATAATTTATGAATAAACATGTTATGACCAATTGTTTAACATGTCGTTTTAGAATGGCTGTAAGTTGGGCTTGACCCTGCCCATCTAATTCAACATATACCTAGCATGTCATTATCCTAGAAATGGGACCCATAGATTGTAAATCTCACACACTCTGTGGTAAACTTAAATATTTTTTGATGACAGGATATCTTTAAAATAAGGCATAGATGACTATGTTTTCTTGTGGCATTCTTTTGATTAAATTATTATCATTCAAGTGGTCTTTCTAATCATTGTTATATTTTTCATGAATATACATATCTGAATCATTTCCATTTACTAGTTAGTTTTTCTTTTTCTTACAAAATAATAAACAACATGATAGAACTCTTTAATTTTTATTTTTCTAGAACAATCAACTCTTCTCTCTTCTATGGCTTGATGACATGCCGTATCTTTGGTTTGGGGGAAAGGATTGGAAAAATTAGATTGTTTTTACTTTTCATTATTTATGATAGATCTATTTATCTCTAACAAATGATAAGTGTTTTCAGGATAATATAAGTAGTGGAACTTGATTATAGCATGCTTGGTTATAGCATGAAGCATATTTTTACAACAAAATCAATATGGAGAACTATATGAAAGATTGAATGAAGGTCCAAATGAAAAACCAAATGATGATATGAATAAAACATTGTAATATCATAACACTTATGATTAAAATTTGCTAACCAAAATTTTTTTTTTGGCAAATAATTTTTTCCTTCATGTGGATTCTTAGAAATTTTTCTTATCATTTCATTATTGATAACCTTATCCTCTTACCCAATCATGCATGTAAACTATCAAATGACCAATTTTCTTATTGATCAATCTTATTGTAAATGTGATTTATACTATTCATGTCATATGTTCAACCTATCCAAAGTTTTACTTTAGGCATGGTTGAACTAATTTTAAACCTTATGAACTTACTCATTTATGTATATGCCCATTGCTGGCTCACGTCTCAAAATTCACTATGACAATGTGATCTGTAATATTTCTTTTTGCTCAGTGGGACCTGGCATTTCTCTGGTTTGGGAGAATGTTGATCCTAGATTTGTGATCATTTTTTACAGCTAAATTACTTATTTAAGCATATATTTTATTATCGTTTTTGCATGTTTTATGTCACGCAGATCACTATTCATCCCAGGTATGTATGAATTTAAGGTTTATATAAAATCCATTTATTATTATCATTTTATGATTTTATTAATTAAAATTGACATTATTGAAGCGCATTTGATATATTAATTGATTTGTATATTTGTTTGTAGGTTATATAATTTTTTTTGGGATGAAGTAACAACAAGCACGCATTCATCTTGCCATGCACACCACAAACTCAGCTCGTCATCTAGCTCGCTATGTGGAACTTATTGGTAGGTTTCCAGGCATTTAAATATTCTTACTGCAGACCATAGTCCTTAAACGTACCAACAAACAGACATCGCATTCACCCTAGATCTGCACCCGCATATCCAGCTCATGGTCCAGCTCGCTAATCAGCTTTCCATCTAGATCGCTAACTTGACTGCACGCTATTGAGAACTGATTCCAGGCATTAAAATGTTGAAACATCATGCGAATGGTTTACTCTCCACATGTTCGGATGATGGAGAATCCCGCTTCTAGATGACCTGCCATCACGCCGCCCCTACCCAATAACTCACCAATAGACCATGCATTGGGTTGGTGCATTTAACCTACGTTCTAGAAGATTCATTGTGTACGTTGGTTCTTCTCACCACCAATCCACATGTTGCACTAAGGAGGGAGTTGTGCACCACATCATGCACATTGAAGAGAACCAACCATGCTGAAGAAGGAGCTTGTGCGTTACACCATCCAATGAAGAGAGCCGACGCGCACTGAAGGAGGAAGATCCTATGCGTTGGAGTTTTATCAGTTAAATGCCTTTATGGTTGACTAAATTTAGAGAAAATTCAACCACTAAAGGGTCAACTTTCTCATCTTTGTAAATGCTGTATATAAACACCTTCTTGTGTAGAGTTAGGAGTTGATCATTTTATTTGTTAGATAGTCATTTTTGGAGAAGAATTCTGTATTTTTGTTCCATCATTTGAATAAAGAGATGTTTGCTTTGCTGTTGATGATTGTGTTTGAGTAAGCGTTATCCAGGAACCACCCTTGATTGCTGAGAGGGCCCCTCATCAACCAGAGGTTTCTTTTCTTGTTTATTTCTTTCATCTTTTCTGTTGTAGCTAGTTTAAATTCCAGATTGTTTTGTTATTTCATTTTCTTGTAATGAAATTTTATTTCTGAAGATTAAATAGTTAACTACGCGCATAGTTTGTTTTCATATTTTTTTTCAGCCATTTCATTTCCAATTCACTGTTTAGTTTATTTACAAGAAATAGAATAGATTGCTTTTATCAAGTTAAATAGATTCAGTTTTGTTTATTTCCTTTCTGTTATGAGTTATGCAATTTAAATTCTAGTTTATTTCTTAATTATTTCTTTATGTTAATGAATTTGTTTAAGTTTATTTCATTGTTAAAATTGATTAATAAATAGGTTTACTTATTGCCTTTATGCATTAGATTTACATGTGCACGAATTCAGCTAAAGATTAACTCATTTAGGTGAATCTCTGTCATTTTAAACTATGCAGACTGTCATTTGGACAACTTGTTTAAACTGTCATTCAGTCACCCCTTTCAGACCTACAGTTCATTCTGTCATTCAACCCATAGTTTCATTTTTAGTGTTTTTAATGTGTTTTGAGATTGTTTTCAATTATGTTTCTTTAATCTTTGAAGTATGCTTTGATTGAGATATTTAGATGATAGTTCTATTTAACATTAAAGTTAAATTGGATTTTTCTAGGTTATTTCTTAAAAGTTACCTTACTTCTTTTCACCTTAAATATGTGTTAAGGTATTTTATGTTTTGTTTCTTAAGTTTGTTTCTGATTTCTTTTTACTGATGTGTTGTTTTTTGTTTATGCTTTTGTATTGATTTATCCATTTGCATGTAAATTTCAGTATTATATGTGTTATCCTTAGTATGTTTCTAGGTTATTCCTTTTTCATTATGTGATTACTGAAAGAGACTTGTAGGACATAATTCAAAGATATTCCTATTATGTTTTCTACTTGTTTCTTTTTATTTAGTTTTCTTTATTGAGTTTTCTACATGTTTCTTTTTTATTTAATTTATTTTATTAAGTTTTCTACTTGCTTATTAATTAGTTCTTCCTTGCATCTTAGTTTCTCATTTAAACATTAGTTGTTGATAATATCTTTTTCAGTTTAAAGTTATTTACTTATAAAATAAATTGTCAATTATTTAGTTTAATATTTTGTTCCAGTTTAATTACCTTAATAATTGAATTCTCAAGAGTTTGAATCGGTTTTTCACTTTGAAATATATTTTGATCTTTTGTTTGTTATAATATTTCCATGACAGCATATGAAACCCTCTACCTTTGCATATATTTTGTGTCAACTCTAAGCCTACCAACCCCAGTTGATAATTAAATATTAGGTGAATTAATCTAGATGTTATAACACCCCAACAAGACTCTCAGGTCAAAATACCCAAAATATTTCATGTATAAATTTTAAACAATGAAGAAACAGTGCCATTTCCCCACTACCTTGTTGTGAACCAATATAATGTTGATAGATTCGAATGGATAAGTGAACTATTGATGTTTTATGGATGAATGAACTGTTATTTATGGATTATATGACTTTAATGTTTAGTAGATAATAATTTGGAGTTATTTTGTTGAGTTTCATAGCATTTGGAGAAATTTTCCTATCATTTCCCCCAAGGTTGAAACTAGTCTTTTTGCATCTGATTTAAGGGAGTTATAGTAGACATTAAAAGTAGAATGGTGATGCATATGATTTGATATTGACATAATTTACACATCTCCTACTTCCATTCATAAATTTGATTTTTATTGAGTCCATTTGGGAAGCCATTTTCGGTATTCATTTTGGGGAAATTAGAACCCCAAATTACTAGCCACAAATCCTACCTCAAACAGAATCTTAAACAAGTTTCTAGAAACCTTTAGAGGGTCATAAATATCCCCTGAACATATATTCAAACCTTAATCTCATTCATATACCTTTTGTGAATATCTGGGAGCATTTGGACCAATTTGGAGACCTAGACATCAAAACTAGTCAAAGGTCAAAATAGGAAAAAAAGTGAAAAAATTGGTCATTTAATAAAATTTCAAAAAGGGACATTACAACATTGAATATGTCTAATATTATGTAGGGGAGAGAATTGAAGTATTTCCTCAAAATTCAAAGGGTCAACCCTTATACCCTCCTTGGAAATAATGAACCCTGGTAAGCGACAAACCTTCACGCAGAAGATGAACTTATGAGGATTTAATTGAATTTGATAACGATGACATATTTTGAAAACAAAACAAAAATGATAAGGATGACGCACCCTCATATGAGATTCAGTAGCTAAGTCATCCAAATAAACTTCAATTATGCTTTTAATATCGTTAAAGGTGAAGGTCATAACCTGTTGAAAAGTAGCTCCAACAATTTTAATACCGAAGGGCATCTTTCGATATGAAAACGTACCCCAAGGACAAATGAAAGCAGTATTATGTTGGTGCTTAGGTTTAATATAGATCTGATTATATCTTGAAATCCATCCATAAAGGAGAAAACCTTGCTCCTCGCACACACATCCAAAGTCTGATCAATAAACACCATGGGGAAGTTATCCTTAGGACAGGCTCAATTCAAGTCTTTGAAATCAGTGCATACATGGATCGCTCCCTTATTCTTATCCATAGGAATGAGGTTTGAAACCCATTCCATCAAGGGAATGGGATAAATGAAGCCATATTTGAGCAACTTCTCTATCTCTGCCTTAATAGCAGGTGCTTTCCTAGGATTCATCGCATGCAAATGTTTTTGAATCGATTAAAAATTTAGATAGGTTTTAATTTCATGTTCGATAATGCGAGGGTCTATTCCAAACATCTCCTCGTATGACCAAGTGAACACATATTGAAATTATTTAAATAGCTCTTTGTATTCTCTAACTTCATCGGGGGGGCAATCTTCCCCAATGTACACATTTTCAACCCTGTCGGGAACGTGAGAAATGTTGATAGGTATAGTTGGTGACAAGTTGGCCATGTTCCCTTTGGAATACATGCTAGGAGAGCCTAATGGGACCATGGGACTACCAACGTTTTTGCTAAAGATCACCCTATAGTCATCACACTCTATATCATCAAGCTTAGGGAGAAAGTAAGATCTATGATGCAGCTCTCTCCAAGGTAGTTCTACACCAGACATAGCTTCTAGAATAGCCTAATTCAATGGAAAAATGTCATCAAAGTAGTCATGAGAGTGAGATGACAGAACCGCCCAAGAAGGAAGTGCATAAGGCTCCTCTTCCTCCCTCCACGAAGAGGAAGGACTAGAATCTACAATAGAATAAAGATTAGCTTGATAAGCCACCAATGCTATAGACAACGACATGTCCATCTCGACAGGTATAGAATATTCACCTGAAGTACTTGGAGAAGGAAGAGTCAAAGGATCCTCCAAATGCGAAGTGTGAAAAGGAACCGAACTCAATGATTTCAAAGCCTTACCAAGACTAGAACCTATCATAAGAACGGGCACAACACAATTAAAAGTTCCCATCAACGAAGGATAAATGCCCACCCCAACACTCTCAGTTGCCTATTGAGAATGATTGATAACCGAGATAGAAGCTCCCAACAATGCTTTTGAACTAGAATTATAAAAATTTCTTTGATCGATCGTAACATTAATCTTCCCATCCAAAGGAAAAAAATCGGAATGGGGATGACGTGACCGCTTGCATGTTATAAATCCAATTCTGTCCCAGTAAAATATTATAGTCAAGGGGCGCATCAACCACCTCAACCTTGATCGCAATGGTCTCCCCCCCACTTGGACCTCAAGGGAGGGAAGTATACCATGCAGCTGAAAATATCTTTCGCTAAATGCAGTCAACATGGTTCTATACTTAGACAACGTAGGAGAACCCAAACCATTCAAACATGCTAAAGACATCATGGAAGCCATAGCACCTTCATCAATCACTGTGTGTTTGATGGTGTTGTTTAGACACTCTACATGAACTTAAAGGGACACATAATAAGGAAAGTGAGACTGGACTCTATGATTTTAAAATTTATTCACTAAAGGAGATCTTCTACAAACCACCCCAACAATAGACAACAAGGCTTTCCTTTGCACAGGGAAATTCTGAAGAACTTCTAAAGCAGACATCGCACAAGGAGTCTGGCCCAAATACTCAACCATGGAATAGTTTTGGGAATCCCACGCATTACTATTGTGCCCAAAACACTTTACTATTCCCTTAGGAATGCGAGGTGGAGCTTCAGTCTTCTCACTAGTCTTTTCAATATGCAACTGACTCTCAGGTGGAGTGGCTTTTTTCCCTACGCCAGGTTGCGACGTACCATAATATTTAGCATACATCACAATATTTTTGGCAGACATCATGTTGATGCAACCATGGCCATTACCATCATTCATCGGGTTTCGACCCCCACCAAAAAAACCGCCAGTGTCCATGGTCCTCAAGTTCATATTTTGGTTTTACGGTAAAGGATCTGTCAACACAATTGGGCTCTATGCGAAGAAATTCATTTTAGTGATTGAGAAAAAATATGAAGAAACTTGAACTTTAAAACCTTAATCCATAATAACAGTGCATATAAATATCATCAACAATCCAAAGAAATAAATCAAACCATAGAACACAAGATACACCCTCGGAAAACCCTCTACTGATTCAAAGGATTAAAAACCCATCAAACGATCTTAGAGTATGATTGATAAGTAGTAGAGAATGATTACAACCCAATAGTAGACTGCTTTCACTGAGAGCACCAGAGAGAGGAGATCTAATGGAACATTGTATCTAAATTTCCAAGTGCATAACACTTTAATAACAAGTCAAATTAGGTTTTACAACAAAAATATAATGGTTGCATGTAGCAACAACTTGTTAACACTTAGAACACTGATCCATCTTTAATCATGCACCCCATATTGATCTGGTGTCAAGAGAGCACTCCATAATTATCTTCTACGTGAAGATATGCGCCTTCCATTAATTAACTCTAACTGATTAGTTAACTGAGTTGAACTGAATGTAACTGAACAAAACTAAATGTAACTGAAGAGAACTAAGTGTAACTGTAACTGAATAGTAACTGAATGTAACCGAACAAAACTAGTGCTTCTCCATCATTGTTTCTTTCCAACAATCACTTGCATAAATGTTGGATCAGGGCCCCGCGGCTATAGGAAAAGCTGCTATTTTGGAACAGAAAAGTCAAACAAAACAGTACCGGCAGCGGCCGAGAAGAGAGACCTCAACCACTGCACTTAAGGCAGTGGCGAAGACAGGAGTGCTAAACTACCCTCATAAATGGAAAAGGAGCAACAAGCCGAGGTATTGAAGACAAAGGGCAGAAGGGGAGCAATCGAGGAAGCGGCGCCTGTACCCACGATCAGCGCCGAGAAGCGTGGAAGAATGCAGAAAGCTGTGGTGTGACGAAAAGCGGCACTTCAAGTACAGATAGGCTGACTGTCACTGTTAGGGTTTTTGGGTTACTGTTGGGACAGGCCCACAGTGTTGTAACAGGGCGAGACCTTCGGGTCACCTATATAAGCATGGATTTTGTATTATGAAAGGTTAGCTAGCAGCTAGTTGGATGATCTGTTAGCTAGTAGACTATTAGATAGCTAGTTAGCTCATAGTCAGTTGTATTGAGAAAGAGTCAAGCTCCGGTTCTATTATTCAATCTGTAGTTATCTTACTGTAACCAGTAGCTGGCTCCTTGAGCATGTATGTAACAATCCGCAGTGATTGAGAGAGAGAGAGGAAGAGTATATTGTAAGAGAAGACAATATAGGAAGATAAGAGATCTAAGAGAGAAGGGCTCTCGGCTGTGTGTGCAGAGTTTCCCATAAGATCTCAAGTAGCATAGTAGGTTGCAGCAGAACTGTGTTTACTCTCTCAAGATATAGTATATAAACCCGTTCCCATGGACGTAGTTTCCCCCCTGGAAGTGAACCACATAAAATTAGTGTGTTGTGTGTTTGTTCATATGGTTGTGCTTTACTTAGTTGCTATCTGTTATTCGTTATATGAACTTTGCTATCAGTTAATGAATGAACGTATGTTATCCTTCAGTTTACAGTAACATAGAAGGTTAATTGTGAGTTGAATGTATCAAGTATCCTGTGTATGAGTTTACCAGTGCTTGATTCACGCAGTAACAGTTATAGTGTTAAGTGATTCCAGTGTATTTAGTTCAGCAAGTTGAGTATAGTTGATGTTAAGCGTGGTAAGCTATAGAAAATTGAGCGAAGTTGTTTAACACCCTATTGAAGGTAACCGGGTTAGTATACCCAGAGAGAAAGCCTTAGACCTTGAAAGTCATATTGAGTCTTACTATAGGAGATATCGCAGTATAGAAAGGCAATATCGCACCGTCAGAGGAGTTGCGGTGTGGGATATCGCAGGTGAAGGTTTGAGTAGAAGAGAACATTGCACATCGTCCATGAGGCTGGGATGCAATAAGAGTCTGTTCCATATCAGCACCATCTAGAAAGAGAGACAGTCCTCGCAGAGAGGTCCCGCTGGATAAGAGGTGTCTCAAGACACCAGGATGCTACAGAACTTGGTTGAGGAAACCTGATTCTTCAACCACCCCATCTAAGATCACTTCGGGTGAGACTTCAGGCCGTTCTGTGGTCTGTCACCGAAAGGGACAGTGAGCTAGGGGTTTTGTTGGTATAGTAAAGCAAACCTGGGTCTGCCCATTAGTAACCAACAAATGGTTTCATTGCCAGCTTTAGACACATTGAAGAGCTAATGTTCTGTTGGCATCCTACTAAAGAAGAACTCAACCAATGGGTTGGGTCTAAGGAAAAAGAATTTTCTACGATAGAAAACAAGATTCTGAGGCTTAGTACAGAGGACTGGTTACAAAAATATATCTTCACAGACCTACATGAGATATTTTTTGTGACCTACGCAAATGACTTGTACGACTAGTTGTCAAAGTTGACTGATAAGCACATATTCAAGAAGAAAAGGAACATTGTCTAGACACCGGAGCTGATTCAGACCGTGAAGAGTATAGATAATCCCATTTCATAGGCAGTAGACTTCTGGCTTGCGATTTTTCTGGAAGGATTCATTACCGAGTTTGCAGTTGATCAATGAAAAAGTTTCAGTGAAGCAGAGAGGTACTTCTTCAAAGGATATCGTGGTAAGTACTTAAACTCTTTAAACTTGTCCATTAAGATGTTATTACATGAAAAAGGATTTTTGGATATATTCTCAGATGAATAAGTTAAGTCAGTGTAATGTCACAAGAATTTGAGAGTGATTTTGATGAAATTGGATGTACATGTAGTGGTAAGAAATATAAAGTAGATTTCAGATCTTCTCTCTTTGAAAATAGTTCAGACAATATTAGAGAACAGAGTCACAGTAATATTGAAAGAACAGTAGGAGGCATCCCTTACCACCCTTATACCCCACAGAAAACAACCGGGACTCAGAATAATCACACAGGAACTACGTCTAGTAGTTCACACATAGTACATACTACCGCTACATCACCTACATCTACACCACTGAGTGGTAGTAATACAGCAAACCAGCATCCACCACATAGAAACAGAATGGGGGATGACATGAAGTTACCTACCTTTAAGGTTACAGTGGCAGAAGACCCGGAACAACATTGGTTCCTATGTGAAGCCGTATGGACCATTAAAGGGATCCAAGATGATAACACTAAACTTGTACAGTTGGCCACTACACTCAGAGAATGAGCCTTAACATGGTATATGAAGTATACCTCAGTGCAGCCCAGAACGCTCATACAGGTTAGGACCACCATGATCAAAGAATTTAACAAACCCAAGTCTGAGTCGCAATGTATCACAGAGCTTAAAGACATTAAACAGTTACCCTCAGAGTCAGTATGGGACTTTGATCAGAAATTTAAAGCTCTCATAGACCAAGTTAGCTTTGAGTTTGCGCTCGAGCAGCATAAGGAATGGTTCATTGCAGCACTGCTCCCTCACATCAGACTTCCATTAATGCAGCTGAGACTCTATACGCAGGATGAAGCATTGGAGATGGCAATGAAACTAGAGGCTTCATCTCTAGCTGAGACTAATACAGGTATGACAAACCTGCAGAACCAGCTAGCCAATCTCACCTTATAGTTGCATGAGATTAAGAAAGGGAAATAGATTGCACAAGAGCTATGGTGCACAAAGTGTAAAGGACAGGGCCATACAAAGATAACTGTCCAGTATTTGTTGAATATTTAGCAAGTGGGGCTCCTAACCCCTTAATATAGAACCAAGAGCCATGGTGTGAACTCTGCAAAACCAGAGGACATAGACCTCAGGAATGCCCTCTACTTCAGAAGTATGTACAGACCCCTAAGAACTTATACTGTAACTTCTGTAAGTCATTAGGACACGATGAAAACAATTGCAGAGCGTATGATCTCGTGATAGAGAGAAAACATGACTTGTACAGAGTCTAGTCAGAGACACCAGGTCCAGCAGCAGGACCACAGCATGAACTGGCTCATATTGTCCGTGGAGGAGGATTCAGAGGATGAGGCCATGGAGGAGGCTTTGGCCGTGGTGAAGGCTTCGGCCGTGGCCGTGGACCAATTACTTGTTACAATTGTGGAGTTGTAGGACATTATGCTAGGGATTTTCAGAACCCTATGATGACATGTAACTATTGCAAATCCTATGATCATGCCATAGAAGAGTGTTCGACCTTGATCACCAAGATTAGGGACCCTAAGCCAGGAGTAAAACAGGACATCCAGCTTATTGCTACTGAGCAGAAAGAACCAGAACCAAGTGTCAACATTGTGACTCACAGCGGTGCTTCCACTAGCACGACATCGCAGGATGTAGAAAAGAACACAAGTCCAGAGTGGGTGCACAAAGCTACTAATAAATCAACACCACTCGACCTGCAGAAGAATAAAGAAAAATTTTAGGAAGCTAAAACTTTCTTTAATGACCCTACACCATTAGGATCGTAGGTACTGCCTTGTAGGGGTGTATCGCAGCAAACACCTTGTGGCGTTAGTCCTGCACAGACATTGCAGGCTACCACATCTGGAAGGTGCGACGAGGATGAGTTGACAGGAAGTGTACAATCCTTCCTGCGGAGTTGCTTGAAACTTGTGAGAAATGAGAAAGCTATTGGAGAGCTTCAGCACATCATAGACCAGTGTCAGCCGTCTTCTTCCATGAACAGTGCACAGCGTGTTGTTCATAATATTATGGGACATACAAGAACCAGAATAGAGATGCGACTCACAGCGCAAATTGGAGAATTTGAAATGGATGAAGTAATCCTAGATCTAGGATCGAAGGTAAATGTTCTGACTAAGCAGACATGGGAATAGATGGGTAGCCCTAAGTTAGCCAAATCACTTATCCATCTGAGATTAGGCAATCAACAGAGGGTATCGCCACTGGATCGATTACCACAAATACCAGTAGACATTGACGGAGTTCACAGCTTTGTAGACTTTGAAGTCATAGAAATCATTGGCGATAGTAGACCATACCCAGATTTATTAGGTATTGATTGGGTAATCGATAACATGGCTATTATCGACTTAAAGAAAAGACAAATGGCCTTTGAGGATAATCAGATCCAGGTCATCACACCGTTCGATCCTTTTCAGGGTTCACGCTACATTGAACCTACCAGAGAAGAGGAAGAGGTGCGTAATATGGAAAGCCTCTTTCAGATGTCTGCTAACCAGAGTGACTACATCAACCCCACCACAGAAGGAAATATCAGTTGGCGATGCGACAGCTCGTGCGCATTGGATTAGGAGGTTGGTCTAGAAAACTGGCAAAATAGACTTTACGAAGTCTCAGCCCATAGATGTGCATCTATAACTAAGTCACTGCGATGGATTGGAGTAGAGCTTAAGGATATTCTATCGTTTAATGGCTTAGCAGACGTCAACAAATTTTTACAGCAGTTCGAACAAGAAATTCCTCATGAGCAGAGGATGGCAGTTATTGACCTTGCAGTAAGAGCCACACCTACAAGATGGTGGCATGCACATAAAGAGAATATTGCATCATGGGATGAATTCAAGAGATTGATGGAAATCAGATTCTCTAATAACAAGGAGTGTCTACAGCAAAAATATACAGGAGAAAGTGACCCCAGGTCACACATTCAGAGTTGTGAACAGAATTGGTCGCACATTCTAGAGGATGAATGGGTTCACCTATTCATTCACACTTTAGAACAAATCCCAAGGAACTGGTACACAGAAACAGAGTTGCGCAGAGGAACGACTACATGGCCAGTTATGATAGACGGCTTTGAACTCACTTTCTCTTTTGAATCTGAGTATCCAAGCATTGATCAGGCCCTAGATGTTATAAAGACCAAGATATTTGAGGACTGTACCCTATCAGTGTCTGCTCAACCTGATTGGGCTATCCATTTAGACCATGCGCTAGACTGTTACAACTTCGCAGTAGAGCCAGACGATGAGGATGAGAATACTTGCAGTATCAACATTCCAGAGTCAGAAGGGACTCGTGATGTTGATGGACCAAAACTCGAGATTCCATCTATTATAGAGCCCATCAAGATTAAAAAGATCAATATTGGCACATAAACAGAACCAAATTTTGCCTCTATTGGAGACTATTGGGATGATGAAACTGTAGGACAAATCGCAAATTTGTTACATGACTATCAGGACTTATTGCCCACCAATTTTATAGAAATCAAGGGAATAGTAGGAGATTTGGGAGTCATGAGGATACTGTTGAAATAGGATGCCAAGCTAGTTAAGAAACATCCTTATAGATTAAATCCTCGTTATAAAGAAAAAGGTAAGGATGAGATCGATAAGATGCTAGCAGCAGGCATCATTGAGCCAGTAGAAGAAAGCAAATAGCTTAGTCCCATGGTCATGCAAGAAAAGAAAACCAAAGGAGAAATCAGAATTTGTGTCGATTTGCGCAAACTCAACGATGCATCGCTTCATGAACCATTTTCAATACCTTTTACTGATGAAGTGTTAGATAATGTGGGAGGGCAGGGGGTCTACTCCTTTATTGATGGCTTTTCAAGCTATCACCAAATCAGAATCCATCCAGAGGATCGATATAAGACCACCTTCGCGATAAAATGGGGCTCATTTCAGTATACGGTAATGCCCTTTGGTCTTAAAAATGCACCAGCTATATTTTCCAGAGTAGTAGTTGCTATTTTTAAGGAATACATCCATAAATTCTTAGAAGTCTATTTTGATGACTGGACTGTATTTGGATTAATCGACAAGCATATAGGAGATTTAAGGCTCATGTTAGAGAAATGCAAGCAGTATCAGATTTCTCTTAACTTGAAGAAATGTATATTTTGTTCGCAATTTGGTATTTTGTTGGGTCATATTGTTTGCAGACAAGGCTTGATGGTAGATCCTACAAAGATTGCCATCATTATAAATCTTCCAGCACCCAACTCAGTCAAGCAATTGAGGACAGTGCTTGGTCATACTGGGTACTATATAAAATTCATCAAGGGATATGCAAAGATCACAGCACCGATGGAAAAGTTGTTAAAGAAAGACGTGAAATTCCTATGGAATGAGGAATGCCAGAAAAGTCTAGACACCCTTAAAGAGAAGATGGTTACAGCACCCATCTTAGTATTTCCAGATTGGAACAAGCCATTTCATGTACATGTGGATGCATCCGGCATCGCACTAGGGATCGTCTTAACCCAGCCAGGAAAAGGAGGTATCGATCACCCTATCGCATATTCAAGCAGAAAGCTATCTATCGCAGAAAAGAACTACACCACTACAAAAAGAGAAGGATTAGCTATGGTGTATGCTCTACAGAAGTTTAGGAACTACCTGTTGGGTTCCCCATTCAAGATGTTCATTGACCATTCCACTTTAAATTATTTGGTCAATAAGCCAGTATTAGGATGAAGGATCTGTAGATGGTTACTGCTCTTTCAGGAGTATGATTTTGAAATTATAGTAAAACTAGGGAGATTAAATGCTGGACCTGACCATCTGTCACGCATAGATTAAGGAGAAGAACCTAGTAATCTAGAGGACAATTTGCTATATGCACAATTGTTTTCTATCCAGATAGCAGATGAGTATTACGCAGATATTATTCACTTTCTCACTACAGGGTGGGCACCTGTTGAGTTTACTAAGCAGCCAAAGAAACAGTTAGTTGTCAAAGCAGCAGACATCACTTTGATCATAGGACAGTTATACAAGTTAGGTCCAGATGAAGTCTTGTGCAGATGTGCTATGCCGCATGAGAAAGAGGCCATTATCAGAGAAGCACAATCAAGTGCCGCAGGAGGTCATTTCATAGGAAAGCCGACTGCCCAGAAAATTCTAGCTACAGGGTTATGGTGGCCTACTTATATAAAGACGCTAAGGAGTTTTGCAGATGCGGCGATATCTGCCAGAGGGTAGGAAAACCTTCATGGAGAGATTAAATGCTACTGCAACCACATATTACATTGTGGGCATTTGAAAAGTGGGCTATAGATTTCGTGGGTCCTATCAACCCACCAGGAAAACGAACTGGTGCGAGATACATCATCACAGGAATAGAATACCTCACTAGGTGGGAAGAGGCTAAAGCAATAAGGAATCATGATGCTGCTACAGCTGCACAGTTCATTTTTGAAAACATCATAAGTAGATTTGGATGTCTAGTAATTTTTATGAGTGATCAAGGCACACATTTTCTGAACCACACTATTGAGGCCTTGGCGGAGGAATTCCAGATACAGCACCATAAGAGCAATCCCTACCACCAACAAGATAATGGTATGGTGGAGGCCTTTAACAAGATTCTAGAAAATGCTCTTACTAAGATCTGTAACAGCCAAAGAAATGATTGGGACCTCAGGGTTAATGCTGTATTATGGGCTTATAGGAGTACATGCAAGAAACTTACAGGACACACACCTTTCAGCTTGGTGTGTGGACAAGAGGCTATTATTCCTATGGAATATATTATTCCCAGTTTAAAAATTGATCAAATTACCGAAATAGATGATATAGACATGATGAATGAAAGGTTATCGCAGCTGCTTTCCTTAGAAGAAGATAGGTTCATCGTAGGATTCCATCAGAAAGTGCAGAAGGCATGAGAAAAAGCTTGGCATGACAGGCACATTAAAAGCAAGATCTTTCAGATAGGAGACCTAGTGCTCCTGTATGACAGTAAGTTTGTTAAGTTTCCAGGGAAGTTCAAGACACATTGGTTGGGGCCATATCAGATTTGGCATGTTACAGAAGGAGGTGTCGTTCAGCTCAGCAAACTAAACAGGGAGCTTCTTCCTACGTTGATTAATGGCAGTAGGCTTAAGCTCTATAGTGATAGCCACTCCACCTCTCAGCCCTAACCCAGATAGTTTTGAAAGTGCAGATGTCCAGTGTAGTTGAAAGGAGGCATCGCACCAGTAATTAGTCTACACAGGGAAAAAAAAAAATTCTAAGTATGAGGAAAGTTTTTTTTGCGCAAGCCATAGGACGCTTGCGGATTTTCACGCTAACATTTGGGTTCAACATGGTGTGGTGTGACATTGCAGCAAGGCAATGTTTCCCCCTGCCACATAGACAATTTTGAAAAAGGGACAGAGGGCCAGTCACTTCGCCTTATGACAAGCAGTTAATCCAGATATGACCAGTATAATGATTTTCCTAGATTTGGTAAATCTTCGACGAGATCGGCGCTTGCACACAAGCTTCAAGGGAAATTTGATCAGATTTTCAGCAATTAATGAGGATCAAAATGACAGGTATTGTCTTGTCCATGCAATTAATACTGTCAACAGGTCTAGTCTAGATGATCGTTGCTTCAGATATTACCGCCTTCGTTATAAATGCCGAGATCATCCATACAGAAGGGTTACTTTTGCGATTTCTGAGAGCTATAGAGCAAGTTGAAGATTTTTCCCTGTGTAGAGATACTCCAGTTACAGAGTGCTATTTTTCCCCAATTTTGCAGCCATTTCCAGTCCAGATTATTGCACTAAGTTGTTTCTATTTGAGACGGAACCTTTAGAAGACATTGTGCAAAGATTCCAGCATGGTGGCCTCGTGTCCGCTATGACGACGCCGCCTAAGGTTGTGAAATTAGGAGCATCACAGGTCAAATAGCTGCCAAGGATGAGGATTCAAGCGCAGGATGTAGAAGATGTCATCAAATTCTTTGCTGCAGGGAAGCAGAAAGATGAGAAGATCACTAAAGATAAGAAAACAAAGCAGAAGAATGATGAGAAGAAATCTACAGCCGAGAAGAAAGTAAAAATGAGAAAAAGAGGGAAACGGGAGAAGGAAGATGACCTATCTCATCACCTAAGAGAAGAACAAGAGATTGCAGAGGCAAAGAAACAAAAATATGGAGATCATAGGCAGCATGAATACCTGGATCGATTTGCTAAGAAGAAAAGTGAAAGAGGAAAACAAACCAAACAAGCAGAACTTTAGAATGCAAACAAAGGCTTGTTCTCGGAATGGAATTCATGGTTTGTATAGTTTTCGTATGGAAGGATATAGACTGAATGAAATGTTTGAGAAGGCCGGAAGATACAGATTTATATTTTTTGTGATACGAGTTCTAACCCAGATAAAGAGCAAAGGATATCTGTGGAAGGCTTCTCGAAAGCTCAAGATCCTTAAGGGAGCTCCTGATCTACGAAAAGATAAGAGAGACCTACGAACTAAGTTTATAGAAAACGATGCCAAATATGATAGAAAGAAAAAACAAGAAAAAGTGAAATTGATGATACATAAGACTCCATCATTAGTCAAACAATGCTTGAAACGACACAAGAGTGTGTCGAAACTATGGAGAAAGAAGTCGCAGGACTTCGAGAGAAATGAGCAAGGACTTCGCAGGAATCCAAGGAGAAGCTACAGCAAGAGAAACCAACTGTTAGTGGCTTAGGGACGAGCCACAAGTAAGTGTTAGGGAACTGTTGGAGCAGGGCCCCATAGCTATAGGAAAAGCTGCTATTTTGGAACAAGAAAGTCAAAGGAAACAGTACCGGCAACGGTCAAGAAGAGAGAGCTCAACCACTGCAATAAAGGAAGTGTTGAAGACAAGAGGGCTCAGCTACCCTCATAAATGGAAAAGGAGCAACAGGCCGAGGTACTGAAGACAAAGGACAGAAGGGGAGTGACTGAGGAAGCGGTGCCTGTACCCACGATCAGTGATGGGAAGTGTGGAAGACTGCAGAAAGCTGTGGTGTGACAGAAAGCGGCAGTTCAAGTACAGATAGGTCGACTGCCACTGTCAGGGTTTTTGGGTTACTGTTGGGACAGGACCACAGTGTTGTAACAAGGAGAGACCTTTGGACCACCTATATAAGCATGGATTTTGTATTATCAAAGGTTAGCTAGCAGCTAGTTGATTTATCTATTAGCTAGTAGACTATCAGATAGCTAGTTAGCTCATAGTCAGTTGTATTAAGAAAGAGTCGAGCTCTGGTTCTGTTATTTAGTCTATAGTTATCTTACTATAACCAGTAGCTGGCTCCTTGAGCATGTATGTAACAATCTACAGGGATTGAGAGAGAGAGAGAGGAAGAGTATATTGTAAGAGAAGACAATATAGGAAGAGAAGAGATCTAAGAGAGAAGGGCTCCCGGCTGTGTGTGCGGAGTTTCCCAGAATATCTCAAGCTGCATAGTAGGTTGTAGCAGAGCTGTGTTTACTCTCTTAAGATATAATATATAAACCAGTTCCCATGGATGTATTTTCCCCCCTAGAAGTGAACCACGTAAAATCAGTGTGTTGTGTGTATGTTCATATGGTTGTGCTTTACTTAGTTGCTATCTGTTATTCGTTATATGACCTTTGCTATCGGTTAATGAATGAACGTATGTTATCCTTCAGTTTACAGTAACAAAGAAGGTTAATTATGAGTTGAATGTATCAAGTATCCTGTGTATGAGTTTACCAGTGCTTGATTCACGCAATAACAGTTACAGTGTTAAGTGATTCCAGTGTATTTAGTTCAGCAAGTTGAGTATAGTTGATGTTAAGCGTGGTAAGCTTTAGAAAATTGAGCGAAGTTGTTTAACACCCTATTGAAGGTAACTGGGTTAGTATAACTAGAGAGAAAGCCTTGGACCTTGAAAATCATATTGATTCTTACTGTAGGAGATATCGCAGAATAGAAAGGTGATATCACACCATCAGAGGAGTTGTGGTGTGGGATGTCGCAGGTGAAGGGTTGAGTAGAAGAGAACATTGCACATCGTCCATGAGGCTGGGATGCAATAAGAGTCTGTTCCATATCAGCACCAGTTAGAAAGAGAGACAGTCCTCGTAGAAGGTCTCGCTAGATAAGAGGAGTCCCAAGACACTAGGATGTTATAGAACCTGGTTGAGGAAACCTGATTATTCAACCACCCCATCTAAGATCACTTCGGATGAGCCTTCAGGCCGTTCTGCGGTCTGTCACCAAAAGGGCCAGTGAGCTAGGGGTTTTGTTGGTACAGTAAAGTAACCCCAGGTCTTCCCATTAGTAACCAAGAAATGGTTCTATTTCCGGCTTTAAACACATTGAAGAGCTAATGTTCTGTTGGCATCCTACTAAAGAATAACTCAACCAGTGGGTTGGGTCTAAGGAAAAAGAATTTTTTGCGACATAAAACAAGAGTTTGAGGCTTAGTGAAAAGGACTGGTTACAAAAATATATCTTCACATACCTGCATGAGATATTTTTTGCGACCTACGCAAATGAGTTGTACGACTGGTTGTCAAAGTTGACTGATAAGAACATATTCAAGAAGAAAAGGAACATTGTTTGGACACCGGAGCTGATTCATACCGTGAAGAGTATAGATAATCCCATTTCATGGGCAGTAGACTTCTGGCTTGCGAGTTTTCTAGAAGGATTCATTACTGAGTTTGCAGTTGATCAAAGAAAAAGTTTCAGCGAATCAGAGAGGTACTTCTTCAAAGGATATCGTGGTAAGTACTTAAACTCTTTAAACTTGTCCATTAAGATGTTATTACATGAAAAATGAGTTTTTGATATATTCTCATATGAATAAGTTAAGTCAGTGTAATGTCACAATAATTTGAGAGTGATTTTGATGAAATTGGATGTACATGTAGTGGTAAGAAATATAAAGTAGATTTCAGATCTTCTCTCTTTGAAAACAATTTAGATAGTATTAGAGAACAGAGTCACAGTAATATTGAAAGAATAGTAGGAGGAATCCCTTACCACCCTTATACCCCATAGAAAACAACTGGGACTCAGAATAATCCCGCAGGAACTACATCTAGTACTTCACACACAGTACATACTACTGCTACATCACCTACATCTACACCGCCGAGTGGTAGTAATACAACAAACCAGCATCCACCACGTAGAAACAGAATGGGGGATGACATGAAGTTACCTACCTTTAAGGGTACAGGGGAAGAAAACCCAGAACACCATTGGTTCCTATGTGAATCCGTATGGACCATTAAAGGGATCCAAGATGATAACACTAAACTTGTACAGCTGGCCACTACACTCAGAGAATGAGCCTTAACATGGTACATTAGAGGAAATTTCAACTCAAAATGGGCCTTTTAACTTTTCATCAAATTCCATGTCATCATTTGTTAGCCAATGAAATTGCTTTAAATTTGAAATACCGTATAGGTCTTAAACACTTTTTTAATATAAATTTGGGGAGAGGTATCATAAAAAAAAATTATTTTTTTTGTTTGTATTTTTTACATATATCCCTATGTTTTTACTCAAATTTTGATTGGGAGAGCGCGTTGGATGCAGAATTAAATTCCACATCCAACGAGTACCCACTCAGAATACTTTTGATGGACTCCGCTACCCCAAAAACAAGAAATACCTGAAAAAATGGAATGATGACATCATCATTCCATTTTTTCAGGTATTTCTTGTTTTTGGGGTAGCGGGGTCCGTCAAAAGTATGACGAGTGGGTACTCGTTGGATTTGGAATTTAATTCCGCATCGAACGAGCTCTCCCGATCAAAATTTGAGTAAAAACACAGGGAGATATGTCAAAAATACAAACAAAAAAGTAGTTTTTTCTTTTCTTCCTCCAAAATTAATAAATATTATTTTATTATTTTAACTATTATTTTATTAATTCATTTTAGGAGGCCCATTTTGAGTTGAAATTTCCTCTAATGTATGAAGTATACCTCATCGCAGCCCAGAACGCTCATACAGGTCAAGACCGCCATGATCAAAGAATTTAAGAAACCCAAGTCTGAGTCACAGTGTATCACAGAGCTTAAAGACATTAAACAGTTACCCTCAGAGTCAGTATGGGACTTCGATCAGAAATTTAGAGCTCTCATAGACCAAGTTAGCTTTGATTTTGCACCCGAGCAGCATAAGGAATGGTTCATCGCAGCACTTCTCCCTCACATCAGACTTCCATTAATGCAGCAGAGACTCTGTACGCAGGATGAAGCGTTGGAGATGGCAATGAAACTAGAGGCTTCACCTCTAGCTGAGACTAGTACAGGTATGACAAACCTACAGAACTAGCTAGCCAATCTCACCTTACAGTTGCATGAGATTAAGAAAGGGAAAGAGATTGCATAAGAACTATGGTGCTCAAAGTGTAAAGGACAGGGCCATATGAAAGATAACTGTCCAGTATTTGTTGAATATTTATCAAGTGGGGCTCCTAACCCCTTAATACAGAACCAAGGGCCATGGTGTGAACTCTGCAGAACCAGAGGACATAGACCTCAGGAATTCCCTCTACTTTAGAAGTATATATAGACCCATAAGAACTTATACTTTAACTTCTGTAAGTGAGTAGGACACAATGAAAACAATTGCAGAGCGTATGATCTCATGATAGAGAGAAAACATGACTTGTACAGAGTCCAGTCAGAGACACAAGGTCCAGCAGTAGGACCACAGCATGAACCGGCTCATATTGGCCGTGGAGGAGGATTCAGAGGACGAGGCCGTGGAGGAGGCTTTGGCCATGGTGAAGGCTTCGGCCGTGGCCGTGGACCAATTACTTGTTACAATTATGGAGTTGTAGGAAATTATGCTAGGGATTGTCAGAACCCTACGACGACATGTAACTATTGCAAATCCTATGATCACGCCATAGAAGAGTGTCCGGCAATGCTTGAAATGGCACAAGAGTGTGTCAAAACTATGGAGAAAGAAGGCGCAGGACTTCGAGAGAAATTAGCAAGGACAGGACCACAGTGTTGTAACAGGGCGAGACCTTTGGGCCGCCTATATAAGCATGGATTTTGTATTATGAAAGGTTAGCTAGCCGCTAGTTGGATGATCTGTTAGCTAGTAGACTATCAGATAGCTAGTTAGCTCATAGTCAGTTGTATTGAGAAAGAGTCGAGCTCTAGTTCTATTATTTAGTCTGAAGTTATCTTACTGTAACCAGTAGTTGGCTCCTTGAGCATGTATGCAACAATCCGCAGGGATTGAGAGAGAGAGAGAGGAAGAGTATATTGTAAGAGAATACAATATAGGAAGAGAAGATATCTAAGAGAGAAGGGCTCCTGGTTGTGTGTGCAAAGTTTCCCAGAAGATCTCAAGCTGCATAGTAGGTTGCAGCAGAACTGTGTTTACTCTCTCAAGATATAATATATAAACCAGTTCCCGTGGACATAGTTTCCCCCCTGCAAGTGAACCATGTAAAATCAGTGTGTTGTGTGTCTGTTCATATGGTTGTGCTTTACTTAGTTGCTATCTATTATTCGTTATATGAACTTTGCTATCAGTTAATGAATGAACGTATGTTATCCTTCAGTTTATAGTAACATAGAAGGTTAATGGTGAGTTGAATGTATCAAGTATCCTATGTATGAGTTTACCAGTGCTTGATTCACGTAGTAACAGTTACATTGTTAAGTGATTCTAGTGTATTTAGTTTAGCAAGTTGAGTATAGTTGATGTTAAGCGTGGTAAGCTATAGAAAATTAAGCGAAGTTGTTTAACACCCTATTGAAGGTAACTAGGTTAGTATACCTAGAGAGAAAGCCTTGGACCTTGAAAGTTATATTGAGTCTTACTGTAGGAGATATTGCAGTATATAAAGGCGATATCGCACCGTCAGAGGAGCTGCGGTGTGGGATATCGCAGGTGAAGGGTTGAGTAGAAGAGAACATTGCACATCGTCCATGAGGCTGCGATGCGATAAGAGTATGTTCCATATCAGTGCCAGCTAGAAAGAGAGACAGTCCTCGTAGAGAGGTCCCACTAGATAAGAGGAGTCATGAGACACTAGGATGCTACAGAACCTAGTTGAGGAAACCTGATTCTTCAACCACCCCATCTAAGATCACTTCGGGTGAGACTTCAGGCCGTTCTGCGGTCTGTCGCTAAAAGGGCCAGTGAGCTAGGGGTTTTGTTGGTACAGTAAAGTAAACCTGGGTCTACCCATTAGTAACCAACAATAAATTAAGGAGTTGATTCCTTAATTAAATGGACTTTTTTTACCATAACTAATACTCAACTAATATCTAATCAATTTGCGTTACTTGGTAGCAACATATGCAATTCGAGTTCTCTCTCTCTCTCTGTGCTTATATTAAATATCTCTTCATGGTCCATATGTGTTTTCGTTAAATAATCATCTTTATCATATCATACTCATAAGATCGTTTCCAAACCTATGATCATTTGTGTTTCCCCAGGTCATATAGTTGCATGCTAAAGTAAATCACTCTAGGGGTAGCTAATCCCTAAAGGAGACTTTTGGCACCTATTGACCATGAATATCCATACATCACATAGTATATCTACTTTACATAGTAAAGTACACCACCTCACAACATGAGGATATTCGTAGGACTATACAAGCCTACTGTCCACCTCAATCATATGAGGATATTCATAGGGCTACACAAGCCTACTATCCACCTCAATCATATGAGAATATTCATAGGACTACATAAGCCTACTGTCCACTTCAATCATATGAGGATATTCGTAGGACTACACAAGCCTGTTGTCCACCTCAACTATATGAGGATATTCATAGGATTACACAATCCTATTGCATCACCACCTCAATCATATGAGGATATTCATAGGACTACATAAGCCTACTATCCACCTCAATCATATGAGGATATTCGTAGGACTACACAAGTATATTGTCTTTCTATTACTTACAATACTAGAGAATGACTCTTGATGCTGTAATCTCAACACTCCCTCTCAACAAGGGAGACATTCTCTGCAATACTAGGCTCATCTTAGAAGTGTTTAAACTTCCTCACAAATTTGCAATCTTCTGATCAGTACCTATGTACTAGAACTCATGACCATGACTTCAATGAAGTAAAACTTCATCTTCAATGTTTTTTATCATAAACACATACAAGGTTTTCGAGAAAGCTTCACTATTAACACCTAATGACTTTAGGCTCAAGTCTTTCAGCCTAGTAGGTAGGATCCCATGATACACTACTCCTTAGCACATTGTAGTACAATCCGCAAAACACCTTTTTTTTAGTACTCCCATACACACATATTTCTTCTGTAGTACTCGATGCAATACACTTAGCTTTTGTAGTACTATCCTCAAATTACATCGCTTATCTCAATCTAAAACAATAGTTGGATAGCAAAATCAAATAATAGGTTTTCCATGTATAAAATACAATAAAGAGCCCATTCTAATGTACCTCAAAGGTACTCAAACATATGCTCAGTAGTAAGCATAAAATACAACAAGTCTACTCAAATACCAACCAACTAATTACACAAAGTAGCATCATCTAGATCCATTCCAGAATAAAGTTTCTCTAAACTAGAAACCATGGATTTTAAAATCCATCACATACAACATTATACAACAAAATGTGTAATAACATGCAAAAAGAAATACTTATATTTTCTTTCACTCTTCAACATTTGTTGAATTCTTGAACCTTCTGTTATCCGGAGAAGTTCTTTGTGAGCATGCCATTCTCTATGATGTTCTTCAAGTCATGATCACTTTCTCCATGATCCTTCTCTTTATATTTGCAACACCCCAACTACCTCTTCAAGAGGTTTTAACTGTTCTCTAATAGTCCAGACTATAAATAGTCTCTGATACTTTTGACCATGTCTCTTTTCATGTGGATTCTCTCCACAAGCTATCACAACCCTTGGCTTCCTAAGTCATGTACGATGACTAACTGGTGGGGACTTTATTTGTTTTCTCCCATGAAGACACGTCAATACTCCCTCTTAAACTAGAGGAGTTATTATGTACTATACCAAGCTTGTCCCAGACAGAATCTTAATAAGAATGTTGTCAATGTTGCTCATATATGGATATGTACGATGTCTCGAATATAACTGACTAGAACCCTCAAAATCTTTACTTCTTTTCAACATGCTCTATCTAGAGAAACATATGTGATCTTCCTCGATCACTATATTAGTAAAATTTCATATATATTTAAATCTCTCTTTTACTTATCAAGACATATATGAGTCCACATACACTTGTACCAAGTAGGTACCACAACACATGCTTTGTACATGTCTATGTACAAACTGCAAAGCACATCAAAAATATTGGGACCTGTGACTAACCAAATACATCTCAACTGACTTTATATCCTCCAAACATGAAATAAGAATAATTTTGTATTTACCTTCATATGTGTGGCCATGGATTTGTATTCCATCATCCTGAAACTCTTCAAAATCTTTTACTGTACATTTTCATTAACTGAGGAAAATATTTTTCTGGTGATTACCACACCTCTAATCATAAGAATCATAACAATATTATTGAATACAGTTCTTAGCTTCCTTTTGAATATGAGCATCATCCATATCTCCTTTTTACAGGAGGGACATCAACCAGTTTACACTGGTTCTTTAGGAGCTAGTGAGACTAGCAACTCCCTCTCACCATGTAAATGTGAGAATCATAATATGGGCCCTCCATCATGGACACTCATTATCATCTATATATGAAGCTCTTAATTGACACATGAATTTAAATAAGATAGAATATCTTTAGGAGTCTTCACATCTATAATTAATCCATCTATTTTGTCTACTTTCCAAGAGACATAGGAACCTCTCGAATTGTTCTCTTCCAGGCTCAGCCATTAGAATGACTCCACATTCATTTCCTTCTTTACTTGTAGGTAAGGGCATATTTATTTTCCCTACAATACAAATTATTCTCATGGTTAGAACCATTTCATACTCATGGATTTTATTCACATGAAATATTTTCAATATACTGATAAAGATTTACTTAGTTATGTACATATATTGACCAGCCAACTTATCATAACCTATTATAATATTATGTACTGATATGCAGCCTTATATCATTCCAAAAACTCATTTTATGAAAGAAATATAAATCCTCATGTTCATATCTCATGAGGTAAGCATGAAGCCCTCTATCTAGCCAATCATGTAGTCTTATGTTCACAGTTTGTGAAACAATCAAGCTGCCATAAATATCATGTCTTATGAATGATGTTTTCAACCTTATATCAGTCCTACATAAGTCTTATATCAGTATTTATATCATCTTGAAAAATTTGGAATCATGAGATTGATAACCTTCCAATAAATATAGGAACAACAATGTATATGCTAAACACAATTCCAAGTCTAGGAATACAGATTGTAATAAAAACAAAATTTGATTTTATAAAATCATATGATAATTAAATAATCATGCATCCCAACATTCATATCTCATGAATCAATCATGCATCTCTATATCTATGAAACAAGCATGCAACTCTATATTCATATGCATCCTTTATACTCATAGTCATGCATGCTCTATATTCATATTTTATAAAATAATCATGCATCCTCTATATTCATATCTTATGAACAATCATGCATCCTCTATATTCATATTTTATAAAATAATCGTGCATGATCTATATTCATATCTTATAAACAATCATGCATCCTCTATATGACTGTAATGAAACCATTCAAAAGCATATAGATCTAAGTAGCATATAATAAAAAATTTGGGTACTTATCTTTTTATTGTTTTGCATGCTTCATCTTGATCTCTGCTTCATTGTGAAGATTACTACAGTCCCTCAGTCTTGATCTCTTCGAAAATTTGAGTGCATGCAGGAGGTATAAAATTTCTTCATGGAGAAACTGGATGCCATGCAACCCGAATCAAATGTTCTTATTTCAAAGAAAACTTCTTCCAATGATCATCCTATTCTTTGGATGATATATCAACTACATGAGGCTCTAATTTTACACAAGATCCATTGAATAATGATACTATCCAACTTACAACTCTTGGGGTTGTTCCATCAATTCGTCCACCTTGGGAAAACGTCCATAACACGAACTCTAAGAATTTCATCTTCAAATACCTGATTGTATCTCTCACAAAGCTACAGATTTTTGAAATATTCTCATGAGTAAGCTAAAGCGGCTAGTTTCAGAAGTGGGCTTTCAACCGTTTTGTTTGATTCCTCATGGATTGATCAAAATGTCTCCATGAAATTTGTCTCCTGAAAAAGTGATGAAAATGGTGCATGTTTACTTCCTCTTTAATTCGCCCTGCATAAGGAGTCCTTACTCACTAAGGTCAAGTAAACATATAGATCATTCTCCTCAAGAATGATTCACACTCTTGCCTTCAATTTGAAGGTATCTTCAAACTGGTCTTCCAGTTGGATGGAGATTGATGCCATGGCTCCAAGCTCTTTGCTCAACACTTCTCAAGATCACGTAGGATTTAGTTGCTTGTGCAAACTAAGCTCTTGCACGCCCTTTCTCTGATACCATGTTAGTGATTGAGCAAAAATATGAAGAAACTTGAACTTTAAAACTTTATAACATAATAACAGTGCATATAAATCTCATCAATAATCCAAAGACATAAATTAGACCATAGAACACAATATATACCTTGGGAAAAACCTCTATTGATTCAGAGGATAAAAATCCCAGCAAACGATCTTAGAGTATGATTGATAAGTAGCAGAGAATGATTACAACACAATAGAAGATTGCTTTCATCGAGAGCACCAGAGAGAGGAGATCTAATGGAACACCATATCTAACTTGCCAAGTGCATAGCAATTTAATAACGAGTCAAATTAGGTTTTAAAACAAAAATATAATGGTTGCATGTAGCAACAACTTGTTAACACTTATAACACTTATCCATCTTTAATCATGTACCCCATACTGATCTAGTGTCAAGCTAGCACTCTATAATTATCTTCCACATGAAGATATGCGCCTTCCATTAATTAACTAACTCTAACTGAGTAGTTAACTGAGTTGAACTGAATGTAATTGAGTTGAACTAAATGTAGCTGAACGAAACTAAACGTAACTGAATAGAACTGAGTGTAACTGTAACTAAATAGTAACTAAATATAACTGAACAGAACTAGTGCTTCTCCATCAGTGTTTATTTCCAACAATCACTTGCATAAATGTTTGATATTTGTGTGATATTTATATTTGCTGGTTTCAGGGTAGGATATTCCCTGGTTTTTTTTTCAAATGTTTTTGGGATGATGGACACCAAGAAGCACTGTTGTACTGGTTTCTTCTACACTTTTTGAATGGTCTAGAAACCTCTTGCTTGTGTTTCATAGTTCTCAACTTCCCAATCATATAATTCTGCATCTGAATTGTATCCTTTTGAACCTTGATTGCCTAAGTGAAGTTCACCATAGACATTGGGTTATGTGTAGTCTTCATTTTTTTGTATTTGATATAATTGTCGGATGTCGACTTCTATATCAATAGGTTCTAACCAAGGTTCTCCTTGGGATGGATGGATAGGTACTATGAATTTTTGTCCATTCCCTTTTAGTTTCATCCTTTCCTTGTCTAAGGATATCGATGCTTTCATTTTTCTTCCCCAAGGTCAACCTATTAATGCTGGGAAAGAACTGGATCCTTCCTTAGGGTCACTAATTTCAAAGTCGAATTTGATCGATATTCCTTTTATGGTCGTGTCAACATTTCTCCAAACTCCGATAGGTTCAATCAGACCTTGGTTAGCTAATTTCAGGTATATTCCTGACTTGTATAGTTGAGGTCTACCCAATTGTTTCCATGTGTCATGAATCATAATGTTTAATTGTGACCCGAAGTTGAGCACAACTTGTCGGACATGGTATCCTTCAATTTCTAGGTCGACAAGTGGGTCAGCATCACTTTCGTCCTTCTGGGTTAGACTGCAAATCTTTTTTGTTTGTTTTTTCTGTATTATTGTTGTGTTTTATTTTATACAATAATTCAATGAATTGAGACACCGTTTTATCATTTTGTACTAAACGTATTAATTCTTTAAATGTGCTTTGTCAATTATCATCATCTTCTTCTTGTCGAGTAAATTCTTTAAATATATTCGTTGCATCTTTATACAGTTGTTTTTGTTTAGCTAGGTTAGGATAATCATTCTTTTATTTTATTTTACTTATCCATGGATTATCACTCCCAATTTTTGTCCCTTGTCAGGTTACTATATGCATATTCTTTGTATTGATTATATCATGTTTTTGAACGCACGACAAGACATTAGCGTTTTTCTTTTTATTTATTTTATCAAGCATAGTAGGGCAATCCTCTAATGATTGATCCCCTACTCCACAACTAGTACAGAATTTTAAATTAGTTACGTCCTTGTATGGACATTCTTCATATCGGTGACCTTCTTTGTAGCACGTGAAACATTGATGGGCTGACGTGGTCGATTGTCGTGGTTCCTAGAGAATCGGCCTTGACCTCTATATCCTCCACATCAGTTGTCGAACCGACGCTCATATCTACAACCTTTGTACCTTTGATTATTTTGTTCGTTTTGAACATTGTTTCGCTGATCATTGTTCTGCGTGATTGCATTTGTCTGGTAGACTTCCTGGTAGTTTTGTTAATTTTTTAAGTTTAGGTGGCAGTCAGCCATGGAATGACTTTTCACTTCACAGATAGTACACCAAGATGCTTTACCATTTTTCATGTTATACGGGCAATATTTTGTTGTGTGCTCTCCATGTTCTTGGCAAATGTCACAAAAGCACTTTGTCTGCACAAATCAAACATCCTGTTGGCTGATGTATTGTCCACAGTTATCTTTTGAATGTCCAGTCATTGAGCATTTCGTGCACCATAAATCTTGACTCTTAAGGTTTATCTCTTTTAATGATTTCTACATGATTTTGAGTTGTTCTTCCAGTCTAGTATCCATGGGATATGCTGGGAATTCTTCATCCATCTCCACTTGTAGGGCTTTAGTAAGCACATCTTCGTATGTTTTGAATGTCTCCAAGCTTATGTGCCACCGAATTTTCTATGATAGACCTATAAGGAACCAATGAATTAATAGTTTCTCATTAATTACATAATCCAATTGGCTGAGGAGTTCTTTCTAGCATTTGTTGTAGTTGCGAATAGATTCTGTTGGCTTTTGTGATGTTGTTTTCAATTTTTTAGCTGCCAGATGTTTTGCATCTAGAGTTTTAAAGAACGACAAAAATTGCACTTTAATTTTTTCTTTCGATGCTTGAGGGGTTCTTTCAATAAAGGTCATGTACCACATTAGTGCTCTTTTCCTCAAGGCACCAGCAAACTACGTCATCTGTCTATCTTCATCTGTGACCTAATTTGCCTCCCATGTTGACTCACAGATGAACGAATGTCATCTAGGATCTTCATCGCCCTCATATAGAGGGATATACACTGATCCATGACCCATGTTGGATTTGTTGTCGCTATCTTCTTTAGGAGGTGGCGGTGGTGGGGGTGGTGGTTGGGGTAGTGGGATGTTTTACTTATTTCTTTATGTAGAACTATTTTCGATGGAACTCCCATTCCCATCATTTTTTTTGTTTGTCATTTCTTCTTCAACAAGCAGTTGGTGGGGGTCGACTTCTCCCGTCGATGTCCAACTACAATTATTTGTCTACAGGTCTGACTTTTCTGTATTCTCCCAAGCTGTATTTGGTAGGGGCGGTGCTCCTTCATGTGTTGGGTAAAGTAAGTGGATACTTCAGTTGGAAGGGTATGCCTGAAGTGTGACCCAATTTCCTTCCTCTGGTTGACGGATCACTAAATGATTATTATCATTTATTTCGTTGTCTAGTCGGCTCCATATACCAAACTCACCAGCTCTTAGTCTTAAATCATCTTCAAGAATGGCTTGCATCTTGATACTCAGATTCATTGGAGATAGAGGTCTTACCTCTTGGAGAACTTCTATTTCGAGAGCTTCTCACTGCTCTATCCATAATTCTTCTTCCATGGGTGATGCCTCTTCATCCACGCCTTCTTCCTGTCGGTCATCACCCGACTCTGGTGGATTTCTCTCTTGGTCTTTCACCCTAGTACTCATTCCTCTTTGCAGTGCTATATCTCTTTCTCTTCTTTCTTCCCTTCTTTTTAGCCTCTTCTCTCTCTCTATTTTCTGTAAATCTGTCATACCTTTATGTGTACCTGTCCTTTCAATTTTCTTTTTAGGTTGACTTTTCATCGTTGGTGATGGTATCTCTTTTTTAGTCGACTAGAATCTTGTTCACTTTACCCCGACATATGACTAGATACCCCCCCATGGCCTACTTGATGCTTTATAAAGCTTGGATAGTTCTGTTTACTTGCTTAGGAAATATTCCCACTCCCTTTTGGTAATGAATTTCTCCCACTTCCTTTGTTTCTCTTCCCAGTGAGAATTTTGTGGCGGTTCACGTAGTGATGGACGAGGTTAGATGATATGACCCACTCCTTTTTCTATCAATAATATGAACACCAAGGTCGGTAAGGAGCACAAGAATTGCTCAGTAAGGTCTGTATAGAATTTCTTATGAATGGTTTCTACCGAATTTCTTTCTTCTGTAGCTTACTCCTCGGAGAATTTGTCGGTGATCTTTTCAAACCACTCCGACAGGTTTGTTCTTCCCCCTTGAATCAGTTTCTCTAGTATTTGTTGGTACTTAGTTGCTTCTGACTTTTTCATCTAGAAGTTTCTTCACTAGCTGGGGCACCGATTCTACAAACTTCTCATGGGTTTCAGTAAAGAATCTTTCCTTCACCTGAGCAGTCATTAATCTATTTCTCCGTGCGTAATTATGCAAGTAATTTGCTATCTTACACTCCCACCAGTCCTTAATCTCCTATTCTGATATCATCTACTTGTATTCACCTCAGATATGTACTACCAGCAATGGAACCAATGTTGTAATCTCATGGATCATAGAGGGTTACCAATAATACACATTAAAACCATACAAACATATCAGAGACAAGAGACAAGAACACAGATGTGGAATAACAAATTATATTATAGTGAAAGGGTCTATACAAAACACAGAACTGAACCAAGTTCTCATCTAGCTCAATAGCCTAATATAAATGATTTACAAACAGTTACAAATAACTACCTGTTGGCTCGGTCAATCGACACGACCTTATTTGGCCGACCTAATCTCTAATTAGTTAGTTGATCAACTTAGTCGGCTTACCAACTAGCTCCTCCAACATTCCCTCACTGATTTATCTATGCATTTTGAAGGTCTATGCTAATTGACTTATCTATGTGTTTTGAAGGTTTGTGATGGTCACTTATGTACGATGTGTGAGAATGGTTCTTGTAGATTCTTCCATACCCCATAGCATTGTAGAGATTATTTTTAAGTATAATGAGATAATTTATGGATATTTGAAGGGTATTATTTCCTTATTTATGCTTGTTTGTATTTTTCAGGTAGTTGTTGGTCCCGCTGCTATATTAAATTCCACCTATAATAATCTAAATATGGTTGTTGCTTATGCATTTCCATCAATCTTCTATGACCAGCATGTTTTATTTCCCCATTTTTCTATTATATATATGAATGCATGAAATGAATTGTATTAACTTTGATAGTAGAGTTTTGGAATTGATGCATTATTTACAACATATTGGTAAACTTTTGGGTACCATGTGCTAAATTAAACTGTTTAAGGAGAAATTCAGAACAATCATAGAAAATGATTACAGTCTTCAAAACTATTTTAGTGGACTGTTTCGATTGAGTATAAATTGTATTAACTTTGGTTATAGGATTATTGAAGCAGTGTCAAATGGGTCTAGTTCAGGTGGTTGGGTGGAATGATTGTTTCCTTTCACACCTAGGAGGGAATGAAGTGAGTCCCTCCTTCTTAGTTTTTTTTACTTACATATAATTTATGGTGAAGGAGAGAAGGCAGTGACATGATATCAAACATAAATTGTAGTCTCCTAATGTCCTAAAAGTTTATCATTAGTTGTTGTCCTTCCTTGAATCATAATTTGTTTCTATGTTCAACTTGAGGGTCTGAGATTTACTTTGATAAAATTCAGTAAAAGATGGTTGGAAGAAGAACAATGAAATTTACCTTTTCTTTTATCTATGTATCTACAATGTATGAGATATTTTTCAACACATTGAAGTAAACATAATTGATCCTTATATCATAAAAGAATGGGAAATTACGAAGCTATCTTTAAGAGTGTTTTCCATTCCCATTCCCTAGGAGCAACGTACATGTTTATTAATCCATGTAAATATTTGTTTCAATTTATAGGGAAGAGTTTCCACTTGTATAGTGATCTCTACTTATACTTATAGAGATTCATTTGTCTCAATCCAGAGTTGATGTAAATAAACACCATTTTCCCTAAATTGAAGATCAATTTATCATTGTATCCATGTTAGCTAGAGTGGTTAATGATTCATTTAGGATTGGAGTGAATGATTGACATGGGAAAGTCTGGAGTTGAAGGACTTGGGAAAAATAACTCCTGTGAAAGGAGTGTAATTCTAATGGATCTCATATTGGGTACCCTATTTAATGTTTTCCAATTTATAGGAAAATGGGGGAAAGGTTAAAATCAAATATTCCATAGTGAATAGAAGAGTAGTGATGAACACAAATTGACCCTGACTTTAGTTTCTTTAATGGACTCTAAGTTATTAAATATAATCATTAAGAAGTGTAAATATTCATCTACTGGACAAAGTTGAAGGTAAGTTGATATAAATGCATAAAAAATGATTATTGTCACCATAGAGGATGTATAGCCCATCCAATGACAACTTTATAAATTATGAACCTCACTGATGATCATTTAAATAACTATAACAACCTGTCAACTATGTTGCTCCATAACACAATGGACTTAAGTATATAAGTAAAAATGAATGAATACCAAACAAGCAATATTGGTACATATCATATTCTAACTATGTGTATTCTTTATGCACACTGAACTTGATTCAATAGTTTTTCTATAAATGTCGAAAATTTTATCAAAGCTCTAATGACATAAGAAGAGTAGCTAGGTATACATAACGAGTAGATACTCTACACTTAAACCACAAAAGGTATTAGCTTATCCACATGAAGTTTTACTACTTAATGATCAAAACTTTTGATAAGATTTGTTATATTGTTGCAGGATAACATAGATCTCTAAAAATACATTTACCAACTCTGATGAGTTGGAAGGATAGATCTCAATTGGTTTTATCAATTATAAAATCATGTTGAGCACAAAAAAAGAGAAATGGTAAATCTTACTATACATGTAAAGGTAAATGTTAAAATGTTGTATAAGGAGGCAACCGTTAATATACATGTAGTTATAATAGTACAAGGGAATGTGACACTTAACCTCTTTAATGACTCTCTTTTTAACTTGAGATAAATTAGTTTTTTGCATATTGGAGAGGATTTATCATGTCTTTGGCTGACCCTCCTTTAATTCCTTTATCATATATTTGAGATTGAAACTTTTGGGTCTAAGGTTGTATCTTGATTCTTTATCCTAATCTCCATCATCTCTTGAGGGATATTCCTTAGTGGATAGGTTGGAGATGAAAATCAAGTAGGCATAATATAAGCTTTGTCGAGGAAGGATTTCATATATGAACCCAATGAGATGCAACTGATTGAGGTTTGATTGGTTAGATATCCCTTGAGGGACTCTAATATACCCTATACCTCAAGACAAAGAGAACTTAGAACCAGGTCATGATTTTTCATCAAGGATGTTAACTTTCCAAGGAATTTGAGATTCAATGGTTGAAACAAAATTTCCATACCTTTCCCTGTTTCTTTATGTTCCTCCAACTATGCATCATCTTGGTCCTAGATTTTGATATATTTTCTTAGATTTCTTACTTCAACTAATTAGGAATGAATATTTATTTCCACTTTGATTTTAAGGGAGGCATTCAAGCATGCATTCTCAAGAAATCCCCTCATGTTTTCATTGGATATTCCTATTAAGGATTACTCCTCATGGGGTATAAAAATGCTCTTTGTCTTCAATTTTTATATCTAGACATTTTTCTTGTCAGGGTAAGGGTAAACTCCTCAAAACGTGTCCTACTTTATGGCACCATGAGCATCTGAAAAGGGACATTTTAGTAATCTAGGATTTGCACATCCTTCATTTTATCTAGCTAAACTCTAATTTTTTCGTTAGATCTAGATGCATACTTTTCTCATGAATTTTGAAATTTTGCTCATTTACCACTATGTTCATGCTTCCTTTGTTAATGATCTTCACCATTGATTTTTTTCTTGTACACTTTACATTTTCCTAGCTTATACCTGCCATTACAAACTGCTCTATACACAATCCAGTCTTTTTTTTTCCTATGATGGTCAATCCTAGAAAATGTCACAATGCTTTTGAAAATGAGAAGCTTCCCTATTGCAAAGTGAATAAGTTATGTTTCAAACAGTCCTTAAGCTCTCAATTCATTTCCAATCTAGAGAGGTACTCTTCAACACTTTTATTTTAACATTATTTCTTCAAGATTTCAACAAGCTTTACTAGACTTCCCAACACACTCATAAATATGCTCAACCGGTATGTTTATACTCAATACCCCATTAGGTTTTCTAAGTTTCCTTACATGTTATGTTATCTTAAACACTTTTACTCTCTCAAGTATTCATATGATTACTAGGATTTGTCCTCATAGACATATAGTCCTGGCTTCACCTTGTAGTAGACACAAATATTCATGAGTTCTTAGGAATTAATAAAGGATTTCTTCCCAAGTTTCATCATAATTCATCTTTAATTCCTCTTTGCTTGGAAGATATTACCATATTTCAAGCATTTGGTTGATGTTTTAGAGTGAGATGCACTTGGTTTGGATAAGTATTTTGTGGAAGGAGGCACACTAGTAGTGACTAAATACCATTCATCTTCCATCTCAGAGAAAGAGCTGAAGTCGTTTTATTCTGTGGGGAAAATAACACATTGTGGTTTTGGGAAATTTGTGGTAGAGGAGGAGAACGCATCCTTAGGCATAGATATCCACTCTTGTTCACTACTATCTACATATGAAATTAACACCATCACTCTATTCCCAGGATGCTTCCATGAGAGTTTGTATTTGTCAAAATTGCTACCACAGGAACAAGATAATGCACTGTTGATATAAGCTTCAAAAGGGACAAAATTCATCTTCTCTGGTGCTACATTTTGGGTTGAAGGAGACATTGTGTTTTAAGTCAAAATATATAGAAAAGAGTTCACATTCCTTGAGAAAATCGCATTCATCTCACATAGGCATGTGACTCTTGTTCTCATAATAATTTTCAGAGCTAGAAATGTTTCGTAAAGTCTGATATTTTGTGCATTTTCCTATTCAAATGTTGTGATGTTGTTGGTTATTACAATTATGCCTGGAAATACAACACTTAGAATATTTGTACAATATTTTTGGTAACAAACTTAATTGCAGAGATTCTTATAGTAGTATTCCATCCAAATGTTTGACAAATTGTACAAACAAAACACCACAAAGTAGGCTACAACAATAAATTTACCAAGTGTTTCAACTCCATCGTAAAAACGAAGGGACCCAGACTTTAGAAAGAGTGAAACCTAGAGCAATGACACATATATTTAAGCTGAGGGGCAAGTGTTATCGACCCAAATGGAACTTCTCCATCCGAGTGCTGATATTCCATATGTTGGTACACAAAAGGACACTGTAGGATTGAAGTTTGCCTAAACACTATATATGGGCATGACATGAGATGCATTTATCCTTCAACCAGCTTGCCATTTTATTTTGCTAAGTGTTGATTTTTGTACGTGACTATCTTCATTGAAACTCGCGTACGTACATGACTATTTATGTTGACAACTCACGTACTGTACGTGACTATTCCCATTGCAACCCGCGTATAGATATATACGCGGGTTTCCTTTAAGCAACTCGCATATCATATGCAAGTTGCCTATATTAATAGTCATGTACACCTCCATTCAACATTAAAAGATATAAATCATGATTAATGGATATTATTTGGGCCCTAATCATTAACCATCTCAACTGTCTCAACCTTCAAAACTACTCTATTTCCCAAAGTATAATAGAGGCCTTGCGGAGGGTATTAATGAATCAATTTTGGAGAGCAAAGTTATGTTGGTGGTATATCTTCAGAAGTCTTGGAGCAACAAAAATCAGAGTCCTTTGGCTGCAAAGGATTCCTTGTCTCAAGATTTTGGTTGTACATTTATCTCATTCATTGATTGTTAATAAAGAGAATTCTTCTTCCAAAATTGTTTTGAGTCTGTTTCATGTATTATGGTTGATGAATATATTTGATTAAGCACTATATATGTTGTTTATCTAACCTGTCATATACATGTATAAGATTGTACTTGGAGAATTTTCTCTTTCCAGGTGAAGGAGCTGCATCCCTGAAAGCTTTAGAGAGAAGCAGAGCGAAAGAAGATCATGCTTGGATCAGCCGTCAGTAATCGGGTGAGTCCAGTATTTCTTCCTGTTTCCTTTCTGTACTTAGCTAAAGCTGATTGTTTGCAAGTTTTATAAGTAAGTTGGTAGCCCCAGACCCTAGGTTACAAGGGTGTTTATTCCTGAACAACAAAACTGGAGACTCCGCTGGGGAGCCCGGACTGTTGTGCGTTAACTCTGTAGATCCATTCCCAGTCCTTGGTTTGATTCAGTGTGTGGTGTCTTTTCTTGGTTCATACTTGCAGTGGTGTTTGAATACCTTTATAATTTTTCTCTTTTTTGAAAAATTTAACTCCTGTACATGGGTTGTTGTGCTACACAGTCGCGTATAGAGGTCTGTGTATGTGGGTTGCTCTATTGCACAGTCGCGTACAGTACGCGGGTTGCTCTTGTACACAGTCGCGTACAAGCCTAAGCAACAAAATTTTTTAGGGTTGGGTTGCTTGTCCTTGTCCTTCTGTGGATTTTTTTTTCTTAGTGGTCTTTAATTTTAACATTGCACTATAAGTTTGATGACCCTGTTAGCCATACTTTGTGCTTCCTAGTAAGCCCTTGAATTTTTATTGTTTGGATTATCTTTATGTTAGCAACTTGAAGTGGATTTTCCTGTTGGGTGAGAGGTTCAAGTGCTGGTTGTCTGAACTAGTGATCAGGGTTGTAGACACTGTTTTATCCTTTTCTATCTCCAGATAGGGTTGGTTTGTCGCTTGCCTTTAATTGATTTTAGTGATTTCCATTCATTGTGTCTTCCCAAGCTAGGTTTTTCCAAGTCTTCCTTAAATGGTTGATCTTTGGTTTTATGAATCTGCTTTGCTTCATTTTTCTTACTTTATACAATTAATTTATTCAATAATACTCAAGAATTGTGCATTTAGGTGCATAGTAGTCTTTGAGGAATTTGAAAAGTGAAAAGAAAACATTAGAAGCTTTTGCATTTGAATTACATATAATAGTTTTATTTTCAGTTTTTAAATAAAATCTCAAAAGTTACAAAAATATAGTCTTATTTTTCTCTTTATTAGTTGCATTTTCATCAGTTTATATTTACAAAAAAAAAAGAGAAGCTTTTTTTCAAGTAGTGATAATTTGCTTTGGAATTATACACCTGTTGTTTTTACATTTCTTATTGAGTCAATAACATCATAGTATTTCACTCCACTTGCCTTCTGAGTAAAAAATATCCCTTAAAAATGAACTCTATAATTAAAATTTTATTAGTAATTTTTGTTTTATAGGGCCATACACTTACTAGATTAGGCTAGACTTGTGGGATAGGAAGTGTAAACTCCCCATAAGTATTTAAATTCATACATAGTGAGCCAATCGATAGGTAAATCCTTCTCTTTGTTGATAGTATATGGGAATCTCCTCTCAAACAGGATTCAAGCACGAGGCCGCGTGGAGGAATTGGACTGAGGAGATCATAACCCTCCAATTTCTTGTCGAAATGTAAACCAAGATTTTTATGCATCTGGGGATTCTGTCCTAGACTGGGGATTCTGTCCTAGACAGATTTTAGGGCTCAGCTACCCTACCCATGCATATGAATTAGGCTTGCGAATGTCCCCCCAGACTGCTGGTATAGTTAAGGTAGCCTCTAGTCTCTTGACATCTAGGTTTTATGCATAGGTAAACCAGAAGGTTATTTCTGGTTCACCTTGGATGGGCTTGGAAGGTAACCCTTGTTGAAAGTGTAGGAGGGTGGTGGGTGATTCCTTCACTTGTGCCTAAGACCCTCTTCAAGGATGCTGAGAAACTATCTTTCAGCTTTCTTCGGTAAAGCATATCTTTTACCCTTTCTGACTGTTGAGACTTTAGGAATTTTCGTACTAATTGCTCTGTGGTTTGTCTGTGTTTAGCTGAACTTAAGGTTTGAAGTGTAAAATTTACAATCATGGAGGACCAACATATTAGAAGGTAATGAAGGTTACAAAACCTTCCTCCTTTTATCACATTGGAACCTCCACCTTCCCCTCAAAGGCAGAGATTGGACACAGACGGTTCTTTTGAACCGATAGGAGTCAGTGAAGTTCCGGGTGAACCAAAACTTAGGGCAAACGATTTTGATTTAAACATAGTTGAGATAGAAGAATTGTAGGCTAATGAGTTTGCAAGGAATTTTAATACACCTCTAACTGACTTAAATGATCCTATGATCATTCAGGTTTTTCCTTTCAATCCACCCGTGATTGGTGTCCCTGTGGGTAGAATAATGTCTACTGCATGAGAAAGTTCTTTTATTTTCACCTCAGTTGTTCTGGCTAAAGGGGTGATACCTACCCCAGTAGGTGTCCCTAGATCAAGCATACCTACTACATCCTTAACTCCAGTGAGCCAAGTGGTTCAACCGCCGGTTCCCACAAGCCTAGCAGGTGCTTCTAGTGGTATGCTCACTAGGATTCCTAGTGTACCTACAATTCCAACCTCCTTCACACACACTGCCCAGAGTGGTCCTATAGGATCCTCAACATTTTTCCAAGGATTTCCTTGGAATGGGGGACACATTCCCCCATCCACTCCATACATAGGCCCACCACCCTCTTATGTAGGGGTGTAGTTTGGAAACACTAACCCTTATGGTCAAGCTTTTCAAACTCCGGTTTCGGCTCCATTCACAAGCTCTCCCTTTTTGCTTTTTAGCGAAGGGATACCTGCTCCTATATTTCAAACCCCAGTTTCAACTGGGGCAGCCAGAACCTCTTATACAGCACCTCACACAAACAATCATGGCTTACAGATGGAATCCGTTCCAAAGTAACACATCCACTTTGCAACCGACAACAATGGGAAACCCCACCTTTACATATGGGAATTTGGGGGCAAGTCCCTCTAATCCCCAAACTGGTACTTTTAGTGCTTCAGTTAGACCTAATATTCCTTTCCTGGAAACGTTAAACTTTCTAGATTTGTCTAAACTAATGAACGAACCAGTGAGGCATGATCCCTCCTGGCCACCTGTCTCGACCAAACTACCCTCGAACATCCCAAAATTCAAAGGCAAAGTTGGTGAAGATCCTGGGGCTCATGCCACCATTTTTCATTTATGGTGCTCTTCCTACTCACAAAATGAAGATTCATTTCGGTTGAGGCTGTTCCAAAGAACATTGACGAGTATTGCAGCAAAATGGTACATTGAGTTGCCTTCTGCTGCGTTTGGCAGTTTTTGGGACTTGGCTAATGCATTCCTTAGTCACTTCCATCTTCCTGTTCAATATGATTTTGGAATGGACTTATTATCTACCTTATAGCATAACAAGGCCACCCATATCTCGGATCACATCTAATAGTGGAGGAGGCGGAAGAGCCTTATTAAAGCCATTATTCCTCTTGAGTTCTTATTAGAATGGTTCCTTAAATCCCTATTGCCTTATATATCTAAGGACGTTTTTACTTCAAGAGTGAGGAGTGAGGAAGAAACTATCCTCAGGGCCCAGCAACTATATTTGATATATTCTTAGTCTGGGATCTTATATGAGATTATCCCTGAGGCACCGAGGCCAACACATGATGCAGAGAAACCTAAGCCTGGACCCCATGCTGATGGTGTGGTTGGTTCCGTAAATTCTCCCACTGTAGAATCTTTGGCCAAACAGCTCCATCAGCTGTTCGTCAAACATTCTATGGTAGAGGCAGCAAAGGCTACCCCCTCACCCCATAATGCAAATGTTTTTTCACAGACCGTTCAGAAGGGAAATCAGCACCCCAGTGGGGAAAAGAAGAGAGGAAAGAAAGGGGAGGGAAATCAAAACAAGAAAAAACCCGCAAAAAATATTGATGGGGGCAAGAAAGAAAAGAAGAAGGTGAAATTAACATGTAAGTTGTGCCATGAATATCACCTCACTCATCTTTATCCCCTTACGAAACAAGCTCAGAAGCTATTAATATCTCAACAACCAGCTGTCCTGAAGGATCCTTTTCCCCAAGGATAGAATTCTACTTCAGCTTCAAATGCAGCAGGGGGCACCCCAAATGCCCCTAACCCCAATTATATCAACATGGTTCGATCTCAAACTTTACTACAGACCAGGAATAAGAACAATGAAAAAGAGACCTCGAAGAAGGGTAATTCCATAGGTGAAATTTATAACCCTCTCACGATCGAGAAATCTGCCAAAATTATGCCCAAGATACCGAAAGGTGTATTTAAGAAGACCTTGCATAATCCTAATTCTAGGGCTGCATCAAACCACTTCGTAGTTGAAGACTTAGCCCAGACATCTTGTTCAATGTTGGCTTTAGAGGTGTTACAGAGTTGTCATGCCCAGCGGGATGCACTCTTAGTAGCCTTAGGCAGTATGGACTCATAAGTATCATGGCAAGTATTATCCCTATCAACATCTCTGTAAATCCTAACGCTGTAGAAAATGTACATATCGACGCAAACTGCTCTCCTGAGGAGATTTCCATCTATACCGCCTTGTTTAAGGAATTCCGTAACATTTTTGCCTGGTCATATGAGGAGATGCCAGGCATTGATCCATCCATAGTCGAGAACGAGATCTGAACATACCCTGACACTAAACCTATTCGGCAAAAGTTGAGACCTGATAACCCACGTAAAGCGACGACAGTGAAGGCTGAAGTGGAAAAACTGCTGAAAGCCGGTTTTATTTATCCCATAGCTTTGATGGAATGGGTATCCAACACTGTTCTTATTCATAAGAAGCAAGGGACCATACGTGTCTATACTGAATTTAGATATTTAAGCAAATCATGTCCTAAGGACAACTATCCCACGCCATTTATGGATCAAATTATTGATGATTGCATGGGAAGTGAAGTCTTTTCATTTATGGATGGTTTCTCCGGATATAATCAAATTCAAATTAAACCAGAAGACCAACATAAAACAACTTTCATTTTTCCTTGGGGTACCTTCGTGTATAAAAAAATGCCTTTTGGATTGAAAAATGCTGGGGAACCTTTCAGCGGGCAATGAATTTTGCCTTTCATGATATTAAAGCCATTTTCAAACCTTACCTTAATGATATGCCTACACATTCTCGTAAGAGGATCGATCATCCAGATCACTTGCGTTTGATTTTTGAATGATGCAGATACTATAAAATTAGCTTGAATCCCCACAAGTGTGTGTTTTGTGTTGAGGCAGGGATACTGCTCAGATTCATTGTCTCTAATAAAGGCATCCAAGTGGATCCTTTAAAAGTTAAGGCCATTGTAAATATGCCTCCTCCTCATTCTATTAGGCAACTTCAGAGCCTGCAGGGGAAGTCCAATTTTCTTTGACTTTTCATTGTAAATTATGCCAAGATTACTAATGGTTTCATGTGCCTGTTAAAATAGGACACCCCATTTGTATGGGATGAAATTGCACAACTCGCATTTGAGGCATTGAAAAAAGATTTGTTGTTAGCACCATTATTGTGTCCGCCAGATCACTCTAGGGATTTTATATTATATCTGGTTGCGTCTGAGTCGACCATAGGGGTAGTCCTAATCTTGGAGGATGATAAGCTCCAAGAGCATGTTGTTTATTATCTCAGTCGTGCTTTAGCCGGACCTGAACTCAGGTACTCCCATGTCAAAAAGTTGGCCCTAGCAGCTGTTTATGCTATTCATAGGTTACGTCACTACATCTTACTAAGGACTACGACGGTAGTGGCGGATGCTAATCCTTTTCAATATTTTTTGTCTCGACGGAGAGTTGGAGGAAAATTCAACAAATGGATAGTCATTCTCCAAGAGTTTGACTTGGATTTTCAGTCCGCCAAATCCAAAAAATCCTTAGTTTTTGCTGAGCTAATCTCAAAATTTCCAATAGAAGAAGATGTAGCTATTGAATAAGACTCATTCCTAGATGAGCACATATTTTTTATTTCCACCTCTTATCCCTTTTATGGAGATATACTTATCAATCTCCATAATTTGAAGTATCCTGCATCTTTCTTGCGGGAAGAACGACGTAAACTATGCCTACATGACAAGAACTACCTCATCATAGGAGATACTTTATACTGTAGGGGGTAGATTTTGTTTTTCATCGATTTCTTACCCACGAGGAAGTGGATATTGTCCTAAATGATTCCCATAGTGGAGCATGTGGGGGTCATTTATCTAGGTTAGCAACGGCCCAGAAGATATTATGTGCCGGTTATTTCTGGCCCACAGTCTTTAAATATTGGGTAGAAGCCATGAAGCATTGTCATCTTTGTCAACTTTACACCAGAAAGATGCAGTCACATCCCGCTCCATTATTTCCCGTTATCTCAGTGGGACCCTTCATGAAGTGGGGTATTGATTATGTGACGTGTAACCCATCCTTGGCTGGGGGGCACAAATATATCATTATCGCTGTGGATTATTTTACAAGATGGGCAGAGGCAATGCCCACCTTTAGAGCTGATGGGAAAACTGCAGCGTTTTTCGTGTTCAATCAAATTATAGCACGATTAGGTATACCCAAGGTGATTGTCACTTACCATGGTAGTCATTTTCAAAATAGCATGATGACTAAACTGACCACTATGCTAGGATTTAGACAACATTCATCTTCATTCTATACTCAAGCAAATGGTCAGGTCAAGGCTGTCAATAAAAATTTGAAAACCATCCTCAAACGTACTATTAATGCATCTCATTCCAACTGGCATATCATGCTATACCCTACACTTTGGGCATATCGAACCAATGTAAAAACTGCTATGGGTTTTTCCCCCTTCCAACTCGTTCATGGAGTGGAACTCGTCAGCCCAGTTGAATGTGAGATCCCATCATTAAGAATTGTTATTCATGTGTTACCTGATACGACTGAGCTTGAGGAATGTTTTGTACATTTAGAACATCTTGATGAACAATGTAGAGATGCACTAACAGCAAACCAAGCTCATAAAAATAGGGTCAAAATCCAATATGATAAGTCCGTCAAGCCTGGGATTTTCTCTGAAGGGGACCTTGTATTGCTCTGGGACCAAGACAAACAACCTTTGAGGGCAGGAAAGTTCAGGTCTATGTGGTTGGGACTGTCATGTCAAATTTGTTAAGGAAGGGCACATATCAATTGATTTATTTTGAAGGGAATAAGCTGCCTGAGCCTAGAAATGGGCTCTACCTGAAAAAGTACTATGCTTAGGCTTAGCACTTTTTCTTGTATTTTATTGTATGTATTTTTATGTACACTAGTTCAACGGTTTGTGTTTTTTATACCATCTGCTGGATGTTTCAGATGTCTTTCGAGAGCTTCGTAGGTTTCACTTATGGCGCCAGTCGCCACACTTGTAATTTAGCTTCGGTTGCATGGGTCATTTATTCATCCTCGAGATAGTTAGTTTCCTCAGGAGGCACTTGCTTACATCCTGCTTCCAATAATGTGGCTTAATATAGGGTTGTCATTGAGCTTCTATGGGATGCTTTGTCACATGGTATCACTCAACTGGAAGTCCAACTAGACTCTCAACTGGTGTTTTCCCAGCTCAATTGGGCTTATCAGGTGCGGAACCCTATTCTATTGCATCAGTTTATGCAAGTTAGGTTATTGGAAAGAAATTTTGAGTTCATTACATTCAATCATATTACAAGGAGTCAAAATTCATTAACTGATGCATACGCTAATTACATATTGGATTGGCATTTAACACGTTTTACATAAAAGTATATAGGAAACACATAAAAACCATTTGTAAATAAACCGAAAAATATATATATGTGAATTTTTGTTCATATAGATAGGTCGAGTCTCTGATCCTCAGATCCAGTCATAACTGTATAATATACAAAAAATATATAAAATATGGTTCAAATTCCATCAAATGCTCCTAGATGTAAGTGTTGGACCACCCTGGTCCCCCTAGTCAACCTACACTCTAGCTTCTTCACCATCCTCGGCTTCAGCAGCCTCAACAGCATCTATATATACCAATACTACTTTGGATACCCACCTCAGAAGGCGTATCCAGACAGGTGGTACACTAAACATGAACTCCTACATGATGGCTGGGATGTGCTCAATCTATAAAGTAGTTACTCTCTGGGTAATCTTGGCCAGCTTCCCCTCAAGAACCCTAATCAAGCCCTGGTCTTCTCCCAAGACAGGATGCACATACATGCATGGATGCCCTGTAGGGCGGACTGGTTCAATAACTGCATTTTGACATTTTAAAAGGATTAGAACTCTTATACATATGTATATATCTCTATATTTAAAATTCATAAAAATTTTAAAATTTGAAAATGAAATTAGCTAACTCTCCCCATGCTCCTCCTAGAGGGAGGATGAGGTCAGAAATCCATTCCAGCATATGGAAACTACTCCAAAGCTGGAAACTCTTGCTCCCACCAAAAGTATAAGTCATCATCATAAACACTCTGGACAAAGCCACCACCTCCCTGGTGGAGGAAGATATCTCCCCATCTACTCATCCTAGGCTGACGAGGAGAACAAACTGGCAAGGGTGTTGTAGGACTCAATTTTGGCACTCTCTCAAAAAAGAAGGCTACTAGTATACTGGAATAACCAAAATTCTTCCTCCTGCCTCTGTTGCAGTCAGAGAGTTGTTTTCTCATAATTGGGATCACTCCCAAGCACCAGTCATATAGGGATCCCCGCATACAATCCACTGCTAGTCTCATATAGTTTTGAGTTGCAAGGTGAAGTGATGATGACCCTACAACCCTCACTATAGTACTCATCAACACCTGTAAAGGAAGGTCATGTATGTGAACAATAGGGATGCAGCTACCCCTATTTTGTGTGCCTAGAACATAGTATATATCAATATAGTTATGTACACTTAGAGGGTCACTGCATCTGCCGATTCCTTCCAAGTTTACCGGAGCTCCCCGTTGTGATAGACCAGCAATGAAATAGACATCCTCTGAAGTAATATCCTAGGACTCACCTTGAAGGTTAAACATGCCCAAATCATGATCCCAATAATTTATAAGGAACTCCAAGAGGCAGACATTGGCCCACATAGGTGAGGTACAGAAAAACTTCAATAACCCACTTTGACATAAAACATTTACTGTGGGAGCATCTTGAAGAGATTCTTGGTCCATGTCTTCATGTTCTCGCTCCCTCCACTCAAGCACCATATTTCAACCTAATAGCCAAGCAGTTGCCAGCCTTTAGTTTCATATAAAATTTTGAAATTTTGACCCTACATACTCCTTTTTCACTTCACGCAACATACGGGACTGTCTTTTAAGGTAGGTCGTGTACTGTATGCGATTGTCCTTCGGACAACCCACGTACAGAACACGTGTACGTGACTTTTACTATACCAAACCCGTGTACACATCGTTGTTGTTTTCAAGGCATTTAAAAACATGAAATTAGGGCTCAATTTTGACAAATTCTTGGATCAAATGAAAGAGCATGGAGTGTAGTTTTACCTGACACTTGCATATTTGGGAATGGTCCACCGGATCATCCACACCGAGCAATTGAAGGTACAGGTATAAACTTGTCTTTTATGGTTAAAAATCAAAATGGTGAGTTTTTATTTATGTTTTGAACTATTTATAGAAAATTTATTTTTCAAGTGGGTTTTTCCCTATAGTTCATAATTTTTAAAACTAATACCATATCTTTTCTTCCATGTGATAGGTTTATCATCATTTTTAAGATGTTTTTGCTCATATAGGATGGTTTTTTGTCGTTTCATATGCATTTTTCATTTATACCTACTCCATCTTAAACCTAGCATTAAGATTTTGACCATGAACTATGGTATTTTTAACCAATAGCTCCTTGTCTTTACCATTGTTCTTCTGTGGATAGGACCTTCCTCCTATGAGTATCCTCATTTAGAACCTATTTATTGTCTTTTGATACTCATACTATAGCTGTCATTGGTTTAGGGGAATCTTTTTAGCTTTTTTTCAAATCAAATTGAGCCTCATTTTGGTCTCTTTTTACAAGCTATCCCTTTATAGGACTCCCCTCCCTTATGGAGTTTCTTTAGGCCCAGGTCTCAGACTCCTTAAAATAGACTTGACTACTGAGTAAACTTATCCATTCAAGCTCGTTAAGAATACGTGAATGGGAATCCACATTGGTGGTAGGTTATCTCTTTCTTGGACCATGTGGAATAATACGATAAAGGATCACTCTCTTTTCTATGGAATTGAGAAGAGTATTCTCAGGTATAGGTTTATCACTTTTTCAGATCCGAGGGACTAAATTTACAGAAAAGGAACACCCCGTATGAGCTCAGTTTTCTCTTTTTTGTGCTCTGGACCTAAACATGAAAAAGATTCTGTGTGTACCTTATGTCTTTGTCATGCTCGTTAAACACCAAGAACAATGCTTCGAGTTTATTGTTGTAAGCCCCTTTTCTTGTACTCAAATGGATCTTTTCGAGTGATCTTGCTTTCCTTCACACTCATAAAACTCAAGCTATATGCTGCTCTCGAAGGAGCGTTGGGTAGGTGGTAATTTAATCTTTTTCGGACCTCCCTAACTAAGTAAGAAAAAGGTTCAACTTTTCTTCTATGGAAGTTAAGAGAGTTCTTCTGTGGTATGTTTTATACTTTTCTGGCCTCAGGAGACTAAATTGGATGAAAAAGGACCCCGCTGGAGTCTTCTTTGGAGTTTTCAAACTCTCTAAAATGTGAAAACACCAAGTGAGCATGTACTAGTTCAGGCTCATAAAATACACGAATCAGTGACACTATCAAGCATTATTCCCTCTTCTCTTCAAGCTTGTCAAAAAATGAAGAGAAATTCGAGTTGACTTTCCTAGACTCGTTAAAACTTAATGGGGAAGTAAGGAAGAACTTTTCTTTTCGTTCTCAGTTAGTGGCAGCATGTCCTCCTTGAACATAGCACTCTCCATTTTTTCCGATACTCATGTCTCAGTGTTCACTTTCAGTTCATCTATTACTTCGAGTTTCTTACTCCTCCTCTTGTCAGTTCTACCTGGGGAATCTGATCATGTGTCCTACATGACAAATAAGTCTAGTTGTACTATCTGTAAAGTTAAAAGTTGCCTTTGGTCATCTCTGTGTCGTGCTCACTGTTCAAGGACTTAACCCTGTTTCTGGTCTATATCTTGATTCCATCATTTTCATATCTATTACTACTTGTGTTTCCCTTCCTTTACCCAGTTCCTAGTCACTCTTGTGATCCGTTGGAGGATCTATTTCCTTACTTATCATAGTATGGTTCCGTATCAGCACTTCCTGATGATGAAGACCTAGAGTTTTGACGATCGTACCTCAAGATTCACTTTCATTATTGGTGAATTCCTTTGCTTCAGTTGTTGATTATCACCTATTGATTGAAATCTATTGAATCCACTCCATGTTCAACTTCAATAACATCTATTCACATGGCTTGGATTGTACTAGTTCTTTGGGATTGTTTATGAAGACCCTAGTTTCACATCCATGGACTAAGTTGTGCAAGATTATGTTGTTATTTACACAGCTTCCAGATCTTTGAAGACTCATCATTATTGTATATTGTGGCTTCGATCCACCTTTGTAATATATGTGGTCTTGTACCCATATTATATGATGAACTCAAATATTATAAAGGAGCTAGTGTTCCAGTATATTGAACATAGCATCATCAGATATGAATTTGTATATGACACTATTATGTATTTGTTTCAAGTACTACCTCTGCTCCATTGGACTTCTGAGTTCTCCAAATATAATTATTATAATGTATTTTAGACATCGCTTCCCTCTGACCTCACACATTAGGGGGCATCTGTTATCGACCCAAATGGCACTTCTCCGTCCGAGTGCCAATATTCCATATGTTGGTACACAAAAGGACACTGTAGGATTGAAGTTTGCCTAAACACTATAGATGGGCATGACATGAGATGCATTTATCCTTGAACCAACTTCCCATTTTATTTTTCTAAGTGTTGATTGCCGTATGCGACTATCTTCATTGAAACTCGCGTGCGTATGCGACTATTCTTGTTGAAAACTCGCGTACTGTACGCGACTATTCCCATTGCACCTCGTGTATAGATCTATACGCGGGTTTAATTTAAGCAACTCACGTATCATATGCGGGTTTCCTATATTAATAGTCGTGTACACCTCCATTTGACATTAAAAAATATAAATCATGATTAATGGAGATTAGTTGATCCCTAATCATTAACCATCTCAACTGTCTCAACCTCCTCAACCTTCAAAACTACTCTATTTCCCAAAGTATAAATAGAGGCCTTGGGGAGGGTATTAATGAATCAATTTTGGAGAGCAAAGTTATACTGGTGGTATATCTTTTGAAGTCTTGGAGCAGCAGAACTCAGAGTCCTTTGGTTGCAGAGGAGTCCTTGTCTCAAGCGTTGGGTTGTACACTTATCTCATTCACTGATTTTTAATAAAGAGAATTCTTCTTCCAACATTGTGTTGAGTCTCTTTCATGTATTAGGGTTGATGAATATATTTGACTAAGAACTATATATGTTGTTTATCTAACCTGTCATATACATGTATAAGATTGTACTTGGAGAATTTGCTCTTTGTAGGTGAAGGAGGTGCATCCCTGAAAGCTTTAGAGAGAAGCAAAGCGGAAGAAGATCAAGCTTGCATCGGCCATCAGTAATCGGGTGAGTCTAGTATTTCTTCCTATTTCCTTTCTGTACTTAGTTAAAGCTAATTTCCTGCAAGTTTTAGAAGTAAGTTGGTAACCCCAGAGCCTAGGTTACAAGGGTGTTTTTTCTTGAACAACAGCAAGGTATGAAGTCCGAAAAATCACAGGCCATCAAACATTCAATGATTTCATAGTTCTTTAAATAAGATCAAGTGCACTTACAACTCTAACGAGTCACAGCTAAAACTAGTAAATTGTCTTCGAGGAATATTGATAGCCTAGTACAAATTAGCTTGGAAAATTACAATTTTATATTGGGGATATTACAATAATTTTATACAAACTCATCTACTCTTACTGCCATAGACTCTGTTTGAGTTATTTATTCGAATATTGGTATTCATGATAGACTTTAAAAAAATCCATAAATAAGTCCCTTTCAGTATTTTAAGAGATAATTAATAAAAAATAGATAGAAGGTATTTCATGGTCTTCTAATTCGTTTTGTTCACGTTTGTTATCTTTAGAAGTTTGAACTACTTCAGTACTAGGCTTTTCAACTGATTTTTTCTTCCATATTGTTGTATTTTTAGGTACAAGACCTTTGATTAAACCCACATTATTAGACCTTTGATAATCCATTTAAAGCTCACAGAGATGGAAGCCGTTATGATTCATTTTTTTATTTTGTAGTCAAGCTAATTCTAGTGCTTCAGGGGTATTCTCGGGATGATAGGATATTCAATCATTCTATGATGTCTGTGGATTCCTCACATTTTTTGTACTTGTAAGAATTACAAATTTTCAATAATCGTATTACTTCATCTGACATTCTACAGAGAGTAAAGTTCATATAGTAGTTGTTTATATATCCAAAAATGACATTTGCTCACATATTGACCAAAATTTCTGTCTTCGGGTTTTGGACTGAATCTAAATGGCCCACTTTCAGGAAAGAAGTTAGTATTTTAAAGTTCTAGTAAGGAATAATTGAAATCTTGCATCAAGTATATAGAGTTGGATTCATCTAAAGCGCTTGTGCCATGCAACACTTCATAATTTAATTCCCCAACAAATGCTGCAATATAATATTTTAGTTGGGAGATCCACTAGAAACATGTTTGCTTGTCTCACATGTTTAATCTCTCTTCTCATATATGTAGAGTTTGATTGACAATCAAGTGTGATTGTAAGTTATTATGTGTTTAGACCCCTAAATATTTTTTTTAACAGAGAAGAGTTATAGTCATCATAGTTTTTGCATGATGGAGAGATTGCTAGAAAACAATGTAGTCATGATTCTTTATTGTGGACCAACTTTTTCAACAAATGCAACTGCAACATTATGCCAATTTTTCAGATTTCTCCGATAAGAGTTGTTTCTTGATACCAATGGAGTAAATCCTTTCTTCATATTTCATCCTTCAAGTATGTGAAGATAAACTTTACAGTGTGAAAGTATGGCTAATGAACTGATAATTTGATAGTATTACAAATGAAATGTTCAGCATAAAACTTGGATTCATGGTTGTGACTTGTAATTGGTCGTTACAGCTGATTTTACCACACATGGTGGATCACACATTTATGGCCTTCCATGTCCCTCTACAGACTCTTTGGACCCCGTGGACCATTTTTGTACCTTTGATGTTTCCAGGATTATCCCTAGAACATGCATTATTTTCCATACACAACTTTTAAACCTATTATCACATATATACATGGATATGACCCTCAAACCCGTGTACATCAGGATGTGTGCGAAAGGCCAAATAGTTTTGGAGTTTTCCTTGATGTGGAGCCGAGTCACTTGTCTCTTGGCCTTCCATATGCCTTGAGATCGCTCAGATTCGACCTTCCATTACCCCATTGAGGCACTATATAAGGAACCCTTTGGATACATTGAAGGGAGAGGAATTGAAGAGCAAGAAAACTATAGTCCATTGTTGCTGAAGCTTACACTTGAGTCTAAATCCCTTTGTCCCTTAGAGCACTTTGTGTTCTTCCCAAGCTTGCCTTTTCTTGTGAGCTTGCTATCGAGAGATGGAGGATTGAAGTGGTGGAGGCCCAGGTGAAGGACTCAGTTTCTCCAGTTCACAGACGTGTCGACAGAGGTTGTCATTCTTGTAATCTCTGATTTATATTAATAGAAATATCTTTTCCTATCCAATAATGTGTATTTAAATGAATATTGAATCCATGGATGCTTTTAAATGCTTATATGTTATTGATTATGTATTCTAGGGTATGCCTAACACTATTATATAGCATGCTTGTCATGTTTGATGATTGTTGAGAGAACAAATTGCTAACACAAGTGAGATTGGAAAATCTCAACGGGGATCTACATCAACCATCCGGAATAAGGTATGTTTCGAGATCCTTTAGTGTTAGATGTTTATTTCTCTTACATATTGGGAAAGGATTTATTTATGTGGTTACTCTGTCTATTGTGGTACCCCAAGCCATAGGAATTTTTCTTTGTAACAGAATTGGCGACCATACTGGGGATGTTCCTTGTTTTTGTTTGGGGTTTGGGGGCACAATGTGCTTGATATTATTGACTTGATCTCTGTTTCTCCTTGTTTCTATGTTACATTTTATAGTATGTTCATCCATTGACACTCCCCTTTATTGGTTTGACCCTTGGCCTACTTTTTACCACTGTCTTCTCTGTATATGCAGGTTTTTGGCCAAAAGTCGCGTATGGAAAAATGCATGTTTCTAGGGATGATCTTGGAAACATCAAAGGTACAAAAATAGTCCATGGGGTAGAAAGAGTTTGTGGAGGGATAGGGAAGGCCATAAATGTGTGATCCACATGTGTGGTAAAATCAGCTGTAACATTGGCTTTAGGAAGATTACTGAAAAATAAAAAATATGGTTGACACTCGTTAATTGAAAAGACAAATTTGAACAAAGAGGAATGCCTAATGAAATGATGGCATTTTATGTGTCATCATATATTATTTGCTTAAGATTTTCAAAACTGGAAAGTTGTCTCTTGTTATTTTTATCAGAAGTGACCATTTTAGGAATGAACAAAGACACATTAATAAATGGACGTTATTCTCTGTTATATAGTCGTTGCTTAATATTTTCAAAATGGGGAAGTTGTCTCCTGTTATTTTTATTGTTTTGGTTCTGCAAGACTTGGCAAAAGAAACTTTGCTGCTATTCATGGTAGTTTGTGATTGTGAGTATCGATGCATTGAAAATATGCCCAGGTGAAATAAATCAAGGCAATATTTGAAGTCTTATGTAACTGAATTTGTTATCATAATGAAAAATGCACACTTGAATTTGTCATTATATTTTGTTATGGTTTTAAAGAGCTATAAGAGAGTCTCAATGCCCCTCAGTATAACTTTGAGCTTGTAAAGTTAAGGGCTCAAACATAACTCTCTGCTCAGTAGCCACCTTTTTTTCCATGACTTGGGACTCAACGGTTCATTCTTAGGAGCCACGGCAAATCAGAGCAGGAGTCAACGTGTTTTTCCTATTGGGAATCTTGAGTGAGTTATGCAAATATTTCCCTCTTTGAGATTTGGATTTTTTTTAATATGGATATCTCTTTTATTTTTCTTAAATACATTTCTTAATGGTATGGTTTTTTTTATTTTATTTTGGGTTGGAATTCCCTCATAAATCTTGTTTATGAGGTTCTGCTTTTGTGAATTTGATTTTGCGGTGGGATTCCCTCTTCAACCTTGCTCATGTGGTTCTGTTTTTGTGAATTTGATACTGTATGTGTTGTCTGTGTTTTTTTATCGGGCTTCCAGGGTGGTCAACTATTTGAAGTTGGGTTTGTTTTGAATGCCAATGAGCATAATGGTGGTTGTCTTTCATTGTTTTTTGTGATTTGGTAGGTAGTATTAGGGACAGAGGTGGAAGGGTTGTGGAATGGTTTTTTATTTCAAGTAAGAAGACATATCAGGTTTCAATTCTATCTCAATGCTTATTAGGATGCACATTACTACCGTGGTGGAATGTTCATTACTGGTCACCTAATGAATTTTTGATGATTAGTTTGAATGATGGAGGGGATACACTATCTAAATCTTAGGATTTTAACAATTGTTTAAGAAGAATAAAATGTTCAAAACCATAATTCTTCCTCTGCCTCTTCCTGCTGTGAAGAGAGTGCAAATTAGACTTTGCTTTGGAGTTTTCATTTTGATACAACCTTCTTCATAAAGGTGTACATATAATTTGTGTTTGTTTTTGTTGTGATCGGTGTGGTTTAATATTCTGTAGAACTTTCATAAAGTTGGGTATTGGGAATTCCTGGCAGTTGAGAGATTAAGTAGGTGAAAACTGAAATTCCAACTAGTGTATGTTGATTGAGCACCCATGTTCTCACTTTGTCCTAGTTGGTTTGCTCTGGCCTCCTCAAAAGGACTCTAAAATGATCCAACACTGTTGGTGTAGTTTTCCTTTGCATGCAACGTAGTTTGTATTGTTTTTTGTTGTGACTAGCGAGAATAGGAAATCCTCAGCAATACAACAGATATTGTATATCTGATGTGCATCTAATGATTTCCTTGTTCCATCTTCCTTTTCTCTTTGTTTTTCTTTTGGAAGGTTTTGGGAGAAGTTTGATATACTACTGAATGGGCTAGTTAACAAGTTGTTTGACTTTTTAGTTTGAGGTTTCAAGTTTATTGATTTTGATTGAGTTTCTAGTTAAATTTTTATTAATTATTGTTCTTCCAAATTTTTTGATTGGTCATTTACTTAAATTTTCACTGAAATTTCACCCATAAAGGTCTTAGTGATGTAGGCCACTCTCCAATTCATCCTCAAAAGAATCCAAAAGTGCTAGCTTTTCTTCTTTTGTTTTTTGAGGAAGCTTGTTCTTATTTTCTATAGCATATTTTTATGCCTTTTTCTCTTTGAGGATGATAGGTTTGTGGATACTAAAATTATATTGTTTTGTAGTGAATTTGTGTTGGATTTCTATGGTTTTGTGTTTCTTGTGGGATTTTTATCTTCTATTCAACAATGTAATTTGTAGGTTTGCAGGCTATTTTTGATGTTTTATTGGGACTAACAAATTCATGAGTCATCAATTTGTAGAATTAATTGTTTCTAGAACGAAACTGTTCATGGAAAATTGTTGGTTCTGAAGATTTGGGGTTGGGAATCAATCTTAATTTGAAGGTTTCTTGTACTATTATTTTTTAGATGTGGGTTTCTCTAGGAGTAATAATCCTGATCCATTGTACAAGTTGTTTCTGTGACAAAAAAATGTAGTTGGGTTCTGTACAAGCCTAAAGCAACAAAATGTTGCATTTTCTTTGTTGTTTTACACCTCTTTTGTGGGGGTTTGATCTCGTGTTCAGAAGCCTAATTTGGAGCCCATTATGACTATTATTTTTTCAGTTGTGTCTAAGAGTTTAAATTCTCTACTTATGTAAAAACTAGGTAGCAGAATGCTAGGTACTATGATCTATCATTTTTAGCTGGAATGTCTTTTGGTCGGGACTAGGTTTCAATTATAAAGTTGATCTATGGTTTTTAGTTTCACATGATTTCGTGAAGAATGGGTTTCATTAATTTCTAAGGAAACCACATGTTCAAGTATGTATGAGAGTAAGCACCAGAGTGATATTTGGATATTTTTTTTTTGGTTTGAACTTTTGATATGTTTTGGTTAGGATCCAATTTCAATAATTTGTAGTAATTTTGAATTACACACCGAAGGTTTCATGCTTAATAATAGGATAAAATGCCATGTAGAAGGGTACTTTATTATGATGTTATTTTCTTTAGTTTGGCTATTTGTTCTATGGTGAGGAGTGTGTTTCATTAATTTATAGAAAGTGCATGCTTAAGTGTATGAATTCCATAGAACTAGAGTGTTGCATTATGATATTGTCATCTTCGATGTGCAGGACTTTTACAATGCATTGTGATAGTTGCTAGAAGTGCACTTTGGGGGGAATTTTTTGGTTATTCAGCTTACAATTCTTTTCTATGGGTTACGATGGATGTATTTTATATGTATTTTTGTGAAGGCCTTCGTTTTTTGTCTTTGTTCTATTTTAAGCTCTGGTGGATGACATAGGGGATGGGTTCATATGGGAAAGATGTCCCATTTGAGACTCAGTTTTTGCTAGTTGAGGGTCACAAAGATTCACCTATGAGCACTGGTGTAGGTGATGGCATTGGAGATCTAATCTATATTGTTTTCTTTCCACTATTAGAAGGATCTTTCAGAGCAGTTTTACAAGGAAATGAAAACAATGAGCTCGAAATCTCTTTGGAAAGCGGTAAGAATTGCAGAGATTATGAATGGTATAAATTTATTATATCTAATACAAGTAAGACTTGATATAACTCTAACTGCAAATTCTTAGGATAAAATTAGGCTTTTTTATTTTCTCTTGAATTTACTTCATATTTGGCATTCTAGGAGATCTTGCCATTGAGACAAATCAAGGAGTTTATTCAGTTTTTATGTGTGTTGGAACTGATCCATATGAAGTGATTACTATTGCAGTAAAGTGAGAACCCCTTCCATGTTTCAACTTTTGTATTTTATTTCCTTCCTTTTGGAACTTCTCAGATTTCAGCATCAATACTATATGAATAACATCAATTGTTGCTAGTGCGAGGCCATGGAGAGGAATTCTAAAACCTTTGTTCATCGTGAAATAAAGATGGTAATTTCTAATGGAATTGAACCTTGGTTTTTTCCAACGATGTCTGAATGTGTTCTGTGTGCTAAAACGTTTAGCTCACATTGAAGTTTAATTGAGAATAACAAGTATCTGTGTACTATTTTACTAAGTAATTATAAGTCTTTGTTGGTTCATTTTTAGCTTAGAGTTTGGATATTTGTCTTGTTGTTACATGACATACTCAACTGGTTTGGGTGTTGTACATGGGATGCATTTTACAAAGATGTCATAGCTGAGGGTGTAAAACAAGGTCTAGAAAGGTATAATGTTTTTCTAGGCCCCTTGTATGATCTATAAATGTATATTAACTTGTGCAGAGATATAGTTACACAGTGACATTATCATGAAGGTCCAGTTTAAAATGATTATGGATTTATTTATTTATTTAACAGTCTAAAGAAAGGTGGCAGGTGCCCCCTTTGAAGTTTCTGCTTATCGATGATGGTTGGCAATCTATTGAAACAGACCCTAATACAAATCCTCTTCAAGTTGGCTATTCAGGAAAGTAGGTTTGATCTCCTTTTTTGTTTGAACTGTAACAGTTGGAGACAATAATTCATCTCTATTTGTTGTTCGAATATAATTTCCTTTCAATTCTTTCCTTTCTAATAGAACTATAATCATTCTATGGGCTCATAACTCAGTTTTGCAAATTGGCTGACACATATAAAATAAAATTATAAGTTTCAGAAAGATGGAAAGATTGGTGAGAGACAAGAGGATCCTGCTTTGGGCCTCAGACACATTGTTACAGAAGCAAAAGAGAGCCACAATTTAAAGTAAGCTTCTTTAGTTGTCCATCAGTAATTAGTCAATTAATGCTCCTTATTTTTCTATATGCTTTAAACCCTACATTAGACTTTCCTCATGAATGCATAAGTTACATTCTTTCTATAGGGACTAGACAATATATTCAAAATTTTATTTTTATACGCATACTACTTACCTCCATATTTGATTTGGCATGCTACTATGTTCTGAATTTATATTGCATTTGTATGATTCCAGGTACATTTATGTTTGGCATGCTATCATTGGTTACTAGGGAGGAGTTAAGCCCAATGGTTTTGGATTGGAGCATTATAATTCAAAATTGTCTTTCCCTGTTTAACCTCATGGGATTCTTCATCACGAACTAGATGACGCGTGAGATTGTATAGAAGTAAACGGATTGGGATAAGTCCATCCCAAAAATGTGTTCCAATTTTATGACGATCTTCACTCATACCTTGTAAGTGCTAGCATTAATGGTGTCAAAGTGGATGCCCAGAATATTATCGAGACATTAGGTGCAGGACATGGTGGTCGTGTTAAATTGGCCAGTCAGTATCATCAAGCAAAGGAGGATTCCATTGCTCGAAATTTTCCTGATAATGGAATAATTGCTTGTATGAGTCATAACACTGACAGTGTTTATAGGTCGGTGTTATAGAATTGTATATGTTTGCTTATAGTTAACAAACCATCTAACCTTTTGTTGAACTTGTAGTTTTTTTAGTTAGTAGGATACTTCTTCTCTAGCTTGACTATAAGAATAATAGGTTTGTATTGAATTGTTTATATAGTTCCAAGAAGACGACTGTCATAAGAGCCTCTGATGATTTCTGGCCAAGGGATCTTGCATCACATACCATTCATATTGCTTATGTATCCTACAATAGCATTTTCTTGGGAGAGTTTATGCATCCTGATTGGGATATGTTCCATGTAATGCCCCTTCTAAAATCTACTGTCGATACTTCCAAGTTTGTTTTCCTAGGTTCAAGTCTACGAACAGTAGCTGATTTTTTTTTAATTGATATAGAGTCTTCATCTAGTGGATGAATACCATGCTTCTTCCCGAGCTATTGGGGGATGCTCAATTTATGTTAGGTAAATTCTCTAATTGGTTTTAGACTTTAGTCCTAATTATGTCGAGAGGATTCTACAGCCTGGAGTGGGGCGAGATGTCCAGTACTTTGTGTGTCCATGCATGTGTGTATGTGTAATGCTCCAAGAGGAGAAAAGGGGAATTTATATTTTTTACAATAGATCTGGGTCTATTTAGCGTTGAGAGGAAGCAAGAAACTCTAGGCACAAACCTCAATGTTTTTTCATTTCAGAGACATTTTAACTGCATTGTAGTTTGCACCTTGGGTTTATCGAACACTACAATCAAATAGAAAGATAGATTCTTCTTTGTACATTTGAACCTTGTTCTCGTTTTGGAGCTTGTTTCTCTTAACCAAACTGGTTAGATGGGGAAGTTAGGTTTCTTGCTTATTAATATCTTAGTCTTTCTATATTAATAAATGACAATTTTTTTCCTTGGATTTATATTGGCAGTGACTAACCTGGTGAACATGACTTTGAATTTTTGAAGAAGATCGCTCTTCCAGATGGATCCTTATTACGAGCACAACTTCCAAGAAGGCCTACAAAATATTGCTTGTTTACGGATCCAACTCATGATGGGATGAAGTAAGAGAGTCTTTACTTATCCTAGAAATTCATTATTAGTTAAGGTTAACTTGTTTATCTTCGGATAATTCTAATTCCATACATGGAAGATTTAATGTGTGTTCTGTCTTGTTTCTTCATATCCTCCTAAAACTTTGGAACTTGAACAAGCATACTGGAGTTCTCGGTGTCTTCAATTGTCAACGTGTTGGGTGGTACAGGGTTGAAAAAAAGTATATGATTCATGATTCCCAACCCAAAACTATTAGTGGTGCCATAATGAGAGGTCCACACTAATGTCAAGATCTTTTTTTTGCCCATATCTAGCTTGAAAATTATTACGGCCACTGTTATGTTCACTCCACATGGGATTTTCTATATGCCCTTCAATTTTGTGCCTTTGTTAGGTTTAAGATTGCATCTTCTTAGTATGATTCAGAATAGGATTGAAGTGTATATGTTCTAAGGTTGTGGAATCTTCCACCACTATTTTATTAAGTGAAAATGCTAATAAAAACAACCTAAAATTGGCTTTACTATTCAAATAGGGAAAACCAAGGTTTTCCTCAGAGCAGGTCAAATGACTGAATTAGATGTTAGAAGAACTAAGGTATTAGGAAATTTGGCAAAAAATATTTAGTGCAAAGTTTGTTCATATATTGTTCGGAAAGAATTTCTTGCTTTACACAATTCTGCCATTGATCTTCAGGCCTTATGGAGAGGTATTTCATGTTCATGTATTTGTAGGTCTGTTGGTTCTAAATGTTTGTGAATTTTGAGTACACCTTCTGTTTGTTGGAATTGTTTCTTTTTTCCATTTTAAATCTTGTGAAATTACTATGTACATTTTTCAGTTATTTGTTTTCTCTTTTTAGCAAGAAGCAAAATTTATTTCTTAACATGTGTTGTTTGTAGGTAACCTTACTTGCAAGATTTATAACAACATGAGTAGGGAGGATGCTACAGTACAGATACAGAAGCACGTGCATAGATAGAAAGCTCAAAAAGTGGGCCATTGAGTATGAAGAGCTTGTTACTGAGGATTTTCCATTGAGTATGAAGAGCCTGTTGTTGACGGTTTCAAGCTACTAAGTATGGTTTTGAAGCTATCGTGAGATATAAGTATGGATTAGCAACCAAGTACAAGTGGGATGGTTTAGCCATCATAATATTTTGAAAAGTCATCGATGTACTAGATGATTTTCATGTAAAGTTATATGGATATAGCTTTTGAGAAAACTCATATTTATTGTAATATTTGACATTTCATATAATATACTTTGTGTGGTTTAAAACTTATATGGTTGTACTTTATATTATTTATAAGTGTAGTAATTAACTAATTAATGTGGCATTGCATAATTCACATGTGTATTAGATGATGACAAATAATGTATGATTCTTTTTTTAATTTAAACATAATATCATATTAAAAATTTATATTGATTAATAATGGACACCATTAAAGCTACTAAAATATAATAACCACACATAAAATGACTAAAAATGACTAAATTAGTGACAAAAATTCACATATAAAATGACCAAAAATTGATAGATACGTGACCAAACAATGAGATATAAATGACCAAAATTCCCATATCAATGAGCAAAAAGAAGTTCTGGCTAATTTATGGTCTTTTATTACAGGACCAATTTTGGTCATATTCTAGTTTGTCATGTGGTCATTAATTTGGTCATAAATGTGGTCGTATATTTGGTCATTGATTCAAATATATGACCAAATTAATGACCAACTAACAAGCTATAAATGACCAAAATAAAAATGACTAATTTTGGTCGCGTAATAAAAGACCGTAAATTAGCCACCAACGATCGCCAAACCTAAAGTGGTCATTGATATGCGGATTTTGGTCATTTTTTTTGTCACTAATCTCTCATTTTCCACTAGTGCCTACACCCCTCATTGGAGATATTCAATTGAGGTATTTTCTTTCTTATATGATCCATCGACTTAAGTACAATATAGCCTAGATTATTATGAAAAGAATCAGTTTTCTTGTGAATTATTCATCAGGGGAAAACACCTTGATGTGGTATTATGTATGATATCTCAAGCCCCATTTTGGGGAAATACTATTGCAACTGAAAGGGTTGTTCTATCCTAGAGGGATATATTGGCCCATTATGTTCATTGCATCAATGATGTATCTAGAGATGCTTTGAGAAGCAGTAGGAGAAGATGGAATTTTTCCTCGGTGGAGCTCAGGAAAATGGGACCTTTTGGCTTCCATAATTTTAATAGGGAAATAAATAGGCTAAACACATACATTGAGTGCATTGAACAAAAAGGATAAAAATGGATGGGGATGAAGTTCCATTTTCCTCTTATATCAATACCAAGGGGAAAATACAGACCTATGTATGATGCAGTGTTGTCAGAACATGCATGAAGAATGGAATTGAAGATGTTAAGAGAGTTCAGGTACCCAAAGGAGAAAACATATGTTGCATATTCTCTCGACTCTTTTCATGCATCTCATGCTGGAAAAAATAAAGATATCAAGCGTGATGCATGAGTGCATGCATCAGGTTAAGTTAGGGGGATATGTTGTGCCCATGAAATATCCTCTTTTTTCCTCTCTGTATAACATTCTTTACTATGCTTTAGCCTAATTCATAAGTCCTTCTTGTTACTAATATTTCCATGATCCAAGTTTTGACTCAAGGTACGACCTTTGGTTATTATGTTTTTTTAAGTCATTAATTGAGCATTTAATTTGGTCTTGTGCTTATGTTTTGCTTATTAATCAATGATTTTGTTACACCTAAATCTCGTAACCATCATGTTATGATATAGGTATTCCCTTATCTGCCCCAATCCCTCAAATTTTTCCCTAGAGAAATGAAAGAAGAAAATTATCCCCTTGCAATTTTTCCTTGTTTTGAGCTGGTAATGCTCCTTTTACATGTCAAAAGGGAGGTGCCACCACTCTTTCCATTCATTAAAAGGGATTTTCCCCCTCCACACCACCTTTTCTATTCAGCAAAAGCATGGTGCTTGAGTTTTAAAGGCAAAAAAGGAAGCGTCGAGAGGCTTCTCGAAGCTTTCCTATGTGGATCCTCATCCCTATGGTTTAGGACCACCTAGAGCTCGAGATCCTTCATTGTTGGTTCTTCCTTCCACCTCATCCATTGTTTCCTCAACCGTCCCTACCCTCCCATGCCTTTAAATACTATCTCCTCCCCCACGGGAAAGAGGAGAAAGAATTGTGTTGAACACCCAAACTTTGTCAAAATAATTCTTGAGATATTAGAGGCAAAGTGAAGTTAGAGGCAAGGATCCATTAGAAGGAACTCTCAACACCAAGGCATGAAGGTTGTAGTCTCTCCAATTATTCTTAATAAAAAATGTCTTTTCTTTCACATATTTATTGTTTCATGTGTATGTATTACATGATTCCTTTAGTCACAAGCATAGATCTAGTTGATTAATTTGTATGTTATCATAATTTTCTTGTTGTATTTGATCTTTTACGGGTTCTTCTGTAGTATTAGAGGAGAAAGCTTCAAGGATAGCAAGGACAACCTTCAAGAGAATCATTTTGACATCATATTCAAGTAATTGACCAGATCTAGGGGAAGTTTAGAATTTCATGTTTATGTTTTGTTCTAGACCTGTACCATTCAGATCTAGGGAAACAACTCTTGTCTGTAGGAGGTGAGGATTTCCAACAACAAAAAATGGTGACTCCACTGGGGACTTCTTCGAATTCAGAATATTTGGTAAGTTGAAACCTCTACCTTCAATTTCAATTTGTAGATCTAGTTTTTCAATTGATATATCTATAGATATGCTTTGAATTTGATTCGTTTTCCTCTATCAGCCTTTGGATCTTCATATATTTAGTTCACTGGGTTTTTTAGTGATTGTTTGGGTTCATCTTTTGGACTGTAACTTCATTTTCTGTTGCATTTTTATTTTTAAAATCGCCATCTTGAAAATTGTGCATGGGCTGTATATTAAATGTGGTTCTAGAGTTGCTACCATGTATTCCCTAATAGCATAAAGCGGTGCCACTGAAAGTTTTCTATGTGAAAGAAGTGGTGCTTAAACTAGCAACACTTCGGTGTGGACCTTCAATGGGAGGTGCCACCGCTTTGTTCCTCTCGACAAGAAGTGGTGCGCAGGCTGGTAATGCTCTGTTCAATACCTGCAACACGTGGTGCCAGGTATTCCTTTTAGCCCTATTTTGTATTTGATTCCTAAATTCTTGATTTTAGTATTTGAGATTGATGCTTCAGATAGTTATAGTTGGTTTTTGAACTATAGAATTTATTTTTGAAAAGAAAACTCAATGAAAAATCAAAAGATTAAAAAGAAAAGGAGCCCTCCTATGCTCGAGTGTGAATTCATAGCTATTTTCAAGAATTGTGATGGATGTTGGTCTTTAAAGCTTCATAGTTGACTTTGACTAGAACTTGGTTTTGTTAGATATATGATTTCTATTTTCTTTAACAGCAAAAGAAAAGACTCATTTCAGTTTTTCTTCATTTGTTATACATGATTTTTGTATGTTTTTTCTCTTTTTTCAAAAATTGTGAAAAAATTCATATAAAAGTTATTGTAGAATTTTGCAGTTAGTTCATTCTCTCTTTAGTTAAAAAATCTGAACACTTTTGTATAAAAGTTGTAATAATCTTTTCTTGATTTTCATTAGAGATCTCACTTCTTTTTTCATCCAAAAGAAAAGATTTTGTTTGTTTCGGTTAGGAATGGACCATATAAGCAAGTTTGTTTGATTTTTGTATGGGATTTATTCTATGTTTCAAAGAAATTGAACCTCTGTCTCCCTTCCTTAAGTAGGGCATACCTTGAAAGTTAAAGTAAAATTTTGCACAATCATACTGCATGGTTTTACTTTTTATGTCCTCACCTCATGCATTCACCTAACCGTTCAAGATAAAATATTTAGAAATTTGTGTGATAGGTTAGAGACGTGTTTCGGCATAGTTAGACGTAGGAGCTATCATTTATTTCCTACACTGTATCCCTTCCACATACCAACCAGTGTATCGAACATCCTTTCACGTACCCTAGAGGTATATCGAAAGTTACTTTATGTACTCTGTAGTATATCGAAAGGCTCTCGTTGAATGGTTGTGCATTAGAAAACACTACTACTAAGTGGAGCTCCCACATACCTTGTGTATATCAGGAGACACCTTTAGGAATCATGTGACCATTCGATTACATCCCTTTGTCCTTCCTATCATCGCAATACACCGAGAAGAACAATCAAGGAGATTACTACGGACGTACCATCTAGGTATTTGGGTATTTAGGAAAGCGTGCAATCCCATCCTCCTTGTCGCGCTCTACTATTGTACCTTGTAGTATATAGCGAGTTGTGATGGTTTGACAATCCCATGAGGTTCTAGACCTTTAATCCACTCCTCTCACATATTTTTCTTCTTTCTTTAGTTTGAGTAGTGCTTGTTGTTTGTACAGTTAGAATTTCTTATAAGAGAGAGATATCTTTTGTTACATATTTATGGCTTCTCCTTCCAGGACTACCAACCAAGAGACTCCTTTACCAAGCATGACTTTTTTTCCCTCCATATGTGGATTTTGGTCCTCCTTTCATGGCTACGTTAAGCCTTCCTGGATTGATTATCAGATTACCTAATTGGTTATTCTCCAGTCTAGTTATCCCATGTACACCAATTGCTTCAGGTCTTAAACCTTCATTACGGGAGCATCAACCTCATGTTGATCCATCGCCTTCTTCACTATATGTGTCTTCTCCCTTTTCTCCCTCTTCACATGTTGAAAATTGTAGTACTAGTAGTCAGGTGGATAAGAAGAAGAAGAAAATGAATATTAAAGAAGAATAAAATCAAACAAAAAACCAAGCCTCAACCAGTTACTCCTCCAAGTGCAGAGAATGTTGATCTTCACACCCAAAAACTACGTAAGCCCAAATTCTCTTGTAGGCTTTGCAAGGGTGATCACCTTCTGAAATATTGTCATGGTCTGGCCCTAGTTTTAGAAGAATGGTCTAAGGTTTCTCGACAACTGATGTCATCAGCCTCTAGTCATCATATTGATGATCCCCCCTCAACCAGTGACTCTGTGGTTAAGAGTCGGAAGGGTAAAGTTAGAAATCCTTGCTTACTCTATAAGGACATGCAATTTAATTACCTCTGTCCTCTCATGGATGAAGCTTCTAAGTTGTTGGAAGATATTATTGTTCCTTAGCAATGGCTTCCAACAGGTTATCATAAGTTGTCCCTTGACATCCCGTTGGTTGATAAAGTGGTCGATCCAAGTCTAATATTGGTTGATCCCACTCTTCCTTTGAAGAGTGAAGTTAAAGTGCTTGATCCAGTTCTGTCCTTGGTTGATTCCACTCTTCCTTTGGAGAGTGAATCTATAGTGGTTGATTCGATGTCATCTCCACCCGATCCCACTCTTTCATCAGAGACTGTTAAGAGTAAAGTAGTTTCTTTGACCAAATCTTTGTCTTGTTCTTCTCTCCTAGTAGAGAATGAACTAAAACCTATTGAAGTTTTCATTGTTATTTTTTATTGTTCTATGCAAGAGGAAATATTTTCTCTTTCAACGGAACCCTCTCCCAGTAGCGAGGCTATTTCCTTTGACTAGAGTAATCTAGCAGAATCTCATCTTCACACAAGTGTTCCTTTCCATATGGTTGTGAACATTACCGCTAGGTAAATTCTTCACACTATTGTTGATGAATGGGCTTATGTTAGTATTCTATCCTCAACTGCTTGGAAAGATTTAGGTTCTCCTCAGCTTGTGACAGCCACTAATAAGACACTGGATTTTAATCAAATACCTACTACACCTTTAGGGATCCTTACTCATTTACCTATTACATTAAGAGGGAAATTTGTCTGTATTGATGTTATGGTGGTCCAAGGTCCTTTAGATTTTAATATGCTCCTTGGACGTGATTATGTGTATACCATGAAGGCTGTAGTATCCACACTCTTTAGAGTGATTGATTTTCCCCATGATCAAAATATTGTGACCATTTATCAGCTTTCCTTTGTTACACCTGACCATCGCATCATTCCTAGTAATCATACTACCCTAAATGTTCTGCATGTTCTTGTGGTTCCTTCCCCTTCTTCTAGTTAGCTTCTTCCCATCATAGGTAAAATGGGGCGCATGGCACCAGTCTATGGAAATCATACTAGAGTTAAGTCGCTAGATTTTATGTAAAGGGGGCAACCTACCAACCTATGGATATCATGTTGGGTAAGAGAAGGTTTACAAGCATAGTTCTATGTCAATCTCATTAAAAAATTGAAACAGGTCTTTGAGCGTAGTTTATTTCTAGTTTTAACCTTGTTAAAAAATAAAACTAGCCTTCAAGCATAGTTTACTTTCTGGTTTTAAGCTTGCATAAAAATGAAACCGTCCTTAAAGCATAGTTCTTTTATGTTTCAAGCTTGTGTAAAAATGAAATAGGTCCATAGTGATCATAGTTCCTATTCTATGTCAAGCTCGTTAAAAAATGAAATAGGTCTTTGAGCATAGTTTATTTCTAGTTTTAAGCTTGTTAAAATATAAAAATGGCCTCAAGCAAAGATTACCTTTTGGTTTCAAGCTTGCATAAAAATGAAACCATGTCTCAAGCTTAGTTCCTTTCTTTGTTTCAAGCATGTGTAAAAATGAAACAGGTCACCTTGAGCAATGTTTATTTTTGGTTTCAAGCTCATTAAAAAATAAAACTGACCTTTTGAGCACAATTCCCTTTTTCGTGTCAAACTCGTTAAAAAATGAAACGACTTCTTCCATTGTGTCAAGCCTTAAACCTTCATTTCACCTGCCTGTATAACTTGATCCATTTTCTTCATATGTTTCTGGTGAACCTTTTCCTGGTAGTAATCGTGAATTTAGTTGGATGACAAATATAGTAGGAAGGAGAAATGAAGACAACCTCTTTACATTATGTTGGAGTTATTCTACTTGATAGTTATACTGAGGGAAAGTACCAACCACTGGGCATCATGTTGGGAAAATACCCATCAATGGGAGTCATTTTGAGCATACTTAGTTTTAGTTTCAAGCTCGTTAAACCATGAAACGACCCTTTTGAGCATAGTTCTTATTATGTTCCAAGCTCGTTAAAAAATGAAGCAGATACCCTAAGCATTATTTCAATTGATCTTCGATCTCGTTAAAAAACGAAGCAAACACCCTGAGCATTCTTCCAACTGATCTTCGAGCTCGTTAAAAATAGTAAGATGGTGTTGAGCTTACTTTTCATTTTTCATGCTCAGGTTAAAACATGAAAACTAGTGTTGAGCTTAATTTATTGATTTTTTGTGCTCTGAATTCAAACATGAAAAAGGTTATGAGTGCCTTTTATACCTTCGACGTGCTCGTTAAAAATTTGGTCAAGAGGTATTGAGTATACTTTTACTGTTTTTCAAAATCGTTAAAATTGGATTATGAAAAAAGAACCCTAATAGAGTCTTCTTTAAGCTATTTTCAGACACTTAAAATGTGAAAAGATTGCTGAGTGAACTTGTCTTCTTCACACTCATAAAAGGACCTGAAGAGTCATGTTCCTGGTGATAGTTTACCCCTTTTTCAGACTAGGGGGGACTACTTACGAAAAAGGTATACTCCGACCAATCATGACTAGAATATTTCTCTTGGGTATTATTTTATCCTTGTTTGGTCCCTAGAGACTAAATCATACGAAAAAGGACATTTTGGAGTCTTCTTCCATTTTCGTTCAGACTCTCTAAACATGAACGATATCGAGTTAACTTTCAATGGACTCATTAAACTAAACACTGAGAGACCGTCTTTTGAGAACAAACCCCTTCTTTCTCAGGTTCGTGAAATATATGAGAATGGAATTATCTCAAGCTAAGCTACAACAAGTGTTTGTTACCCTCTTTGAACTCATAAAAACAAAAAGAGGCCCTCATCAATCATGATGGGGAAATTAAGGGAAGGGAAATACATCTCATTTGCAATAATGGCAGTTGTTAGTCAGCTTTGAACATGGCACTTGTATGCATTTAATTCAGTCAATTGGGTATTCATCTTGTTTCCGAGTCAATCCACTTTCATGAGTCATGTCACTCCTTGAGTCTTTCAAAGAATGCATTGTCCATTATCGCATTGTGTTCCACCTCATCAAGTCAATTCTACCAAGTCTTCGGTCGTACCGCCTTATGTTCAAAATGGAAACTGTCTTGAGAATTTACACCTATAATCAAAACAACTTTTTGTGTAAATACTTTTGATTCTGTCCCATGGTTACTGCATACTCAAAATTCTGGAACTTTGTTCCGCGTTTCGTGTTGTCGATGTGGGATTCATCATGGCCCTCCTTCGACGAGACTATTCCTATCGACTTCAGCTCATCATCCATGAAGTAGTCTTAGAAACAAATTAGTATCTTGAGATCTATATGCATCAATGAAAGATTCTCTCTCTCTCGACATAGGTTCACATCATTGACCTTTGATTAAGATATTCAACTGATTGTTCGACATCAGATCATCTATTCACACTTAGGAGATTGTACTAGGGTACCTTGGGAATCATTGGCATCAATGGTGATTTCCCTCGCACTTGTTAACGGTTCTCATCATTGACCGATAATCAAGTGGTTTCTACCATGTTCGACATCAATACATTGTAATCATGTGGATATAATTGTACTTTGTGGAAGAGGAGACGAAGACCTTGGGCATCTGTTAAGCACTCATTTCTTTCCCCACATTGCGATGGAGTATTTTGTATGAGTCCTAGCATGGATCCACATTTGTATGTTTGTGGTTTTGCTTATATTTGCATCTGTATGACATAGATCTGCATTGTATCTCTGGTAGCAATGTCCAAATTTGATTCTTCTTCTCATGGATCTACGTTGTATTTTAATAGCCATGATTTTTTATACCTCACATGGTTCTGTGTTGTATTAGTTGGAAACCATGTTCTGAGTCATTTGGGACATGTATCAAAGATGCTGCAGAAATTTTGTGATGTTTGAGAATTTCTGACCATTGGACCTTTTCCTCGGGACTACACCTTATTCTATCAAAGTATTATGCCTATCGTTTCCCTCTATCCATCATACTTTGGGGGGAATTCTGTTACACCTAAATCTTGTCACCATCATGTTATGATATAGGTATTCCCTTGTCTACTTCAATCCCTCAAAGTTTTCCCTAGAGAAATGAAAGAAGAAAATTATCCCATTGTAATTTTTCTTTATTTTGAGTTGGTAACGCTCCCTTTGCATGTGAAAAGAGAGGTTTGACCACTCTTTCCCTTCATTAAAAGGGAGTTAAACCCTAAACACCACTTTTTATCTTCAGCAAAAGAGCGATGCTTTAGTTTTAAAGGCAAAAGAGGAATCTTCGAGAGGCTTATCAAAGCCTGCCTCTATGGAGCCTCATCCCTATGGTTTAGGACCACCTGGAGCTCGATAGCCTTCATTTTTGGATCTTCCTTCCACATCATCCACCATTTCCTCAACCATACTTATCCTCCCATGCCTTTAAATACTAGCTCATCCCCCATGGGAAAGAGAAGGAAGAATTGTGTTGAACACCCAAACTATGTCAAAATAATTCTTGAGCTATTGGAGGAAAGGATCCATTGGAAAGAGCTCTCAACACCAAGGCATGAAGGTTGTAGTCTCTCCAATTATTCTTAAGAAAAAATGTCATTTCTTTCCCATATTTACTATTTCATGTGTATGTATTTCTTGATTTCTTGGTCATAGGCATAGGTATAGTTGATTAATTTGTATGCTATCATCATTTTCTTGTTGTATTTAATCTTTTACAGGTTCATCTATAGTATCAGAGGAGAAAGCTTCAAGGATAGCAAGGACAACATTTAAGAGAAGAATTTTGACATAATATTCAAGTGATTGACCAGATCCAGGGGAAGTTTAACATTTCATTTTTCTGTTTTGTTCTAGACCTGTACAATTCAGATATAGGGAAACAACTCATGTCCCCAAGAGGTGAGGATTTCTAGCAACAGATTTAAGGATATTGTGCAAAATAGGGCAGAAGCAGCATGCCATGAGTTGATTTCTTTATGATGTTACTCATCTAGAAAGTGTTGTTGATACTTTGGGATTTGGTTGAATGTTGGAAATGGGTTGAGGATCAGTTAGTTGCGCAACATCGCAGATGTTGCGCAAGTCCAAAAGACATCGCGCAAGACAAAGATAGCGCGTAAGGAGGAAGATAGACTATTTTGAATATTTTGTGTCACTTTTGTGGTTTTGACCATATTTTGTGGATATTGGTCATTAGTTGGTAGAATCAGTTATGAGTTAGTTAGAAGTGGACCATGAATGTAAAAGCGCAAGCCTATAAATAGATGAATAATTGTGAAGGTAATCATCTATCGGTTATAATCATCAATTGTAATGTGAATCTTTTGATTTATGATTGAGGGTTAAATTGATGTATGTTTTGGATCTGTGATTTATTGTGTAGAAGTAATATGAAGAGACGAGGTTGATCTGAAATACTGTTATCTTTTATCTATTTATGTATTTTATTTCTATTTCTGCAATCCAATGGCGAGTATGTGTGACATGGATCTATGATGCAATGTTTACTGCTTATGAATGATGTTATCTTCGTAGATCTATTGTGCAATAGTATGGTTATTTCTATTATATGATGCTTCTACTATGAATGGATGCTGCTATCTGTTGACTAGTGATGATGAATGGTTATGTGAATGATTAAACAATTGGTCAGATCTGATAAATAATTTGATGAATCTTCAATTCCCATAGACCTCTTCCCTTCTCCGGAAACTTGGTTCTGTTAGCCCTCCCTTGAACATCTCGGGTGAGACTGCATCTGCTTCGTGGGTGTTGCTAGACAGGGTAAACCCTGTCTAGGCCGGTGCTCAGGGAGATCGCACTGAGTCGAGTGTTGACAAAGTGGGAACCCCTATCGACTGGGTTTTGTTGGTTGGATTTGCGCCATAGAGTGCAGTTGTGCAGTACTATGCATGGATAAGCACTGAGCTGTGAGCCAAGAATGTTCAGGTTCCCTTGACTGCAATTGACACTAGACGAGAGGATGTGAATTCCTCACTGCAGCAGCTACAGAGCATTGCACTGGACATCAACAAGTTGACCACTTAGAGTTTAGTCCACATGCAGCAGGTCTCCAACAAGGATTTGGTTGATCGACAAAAGGACATCAACGACCAGTACTTATGGTCGCAAGAGGAAGAAGAGACACTTTGGAAAGAGGTAGAGGACTTGCGCCGAGAAAAGGAAACAATGACAACTGCCACATCGTAGGAAATCGAGGTGCTAAAGAAGGACTAGGAAGAGCTGAAGACGAAGACAACGGAATAAATAACAAAGCTCAAGAAAGAAATCGACTGCCTTGTTGTTGAGAAGGAACAACTTTTTGTTAGTCGGGGGAAGGTCGAAGAGACCGTTACAAATTCCTTCCAGTACATCCACAAAAGCACGGTAGAGTTGGATGTCATAGCCAAGGTGAAGCGACTTAGAGAAGTCATTGCACAACTCCAGTTGGACAACATCCTGTTGAATGCCATGGTTTACATAGACACAACACCAGAGCAGGTTGCAGAATGGAAGAGTACCATCAATGAGATAGTGACACAGTTTGAAGAGACTGAGCAAGAGGATAAAAAGGCCACGGAAGCAATGACACAATTTTGGGGCAGTGTCATTCAATATGAACAATTAGAGAAACTTACAAAGCAGTTGCAAGAAGCCGAGAACCATTTGGAAACGTTGAAGACATCATTGAGGAACATGCCATTGCTTGTGTCAATTACGCAGTCCATAGAGTTGAAGGAGCTACAACAACGAGTTGGAAAAGCATAGGAGTGACAAAGGAAACGCAGTGACCAGCTCGACGAGTTCCAATAAATTGGATGCTAACTGTCGGTAAAAGTAGTCGTTGCGCTGTAGGCTGTGTAGGATGGTAAGAAGGAAGTAAATGCGAAGATAGTGGAGCACCCATTAAAGTAGGATTTGCTTGCATTTCAGGACCTTGTGGAGAAAATCAAAACACAGGTAACAGAACTTTCTCAGCAGTATGAAGACTTCAAGATCAAAATCAACCAGTACACCATGTCCAGCTAACGTGGCTCGAGGGAGAGCCATAAGATTGTGTTGGGGGCCTGTTGGCAAGGGGTTGAGGATCAGCAAGTTGCACAGCATCGCGGATGTTGCACAAGACTAGAAGACACCGCGCAAGACAAAGATAGCACGCAAGGAAGAAGATAGACTATTTTTGAATATTTTGTGTCACTTTTTGTGGTTTTGACCATATTTTGTGGATATTGGTCATTAGTTGGTAGAATCAGTTAAGAGTTAGTTAGAATTGGACCATGAATGTAAAAGAGCAAGCCTATAAATAGATGAAGAATTTTGAATGTAATCATCTATTGGTTATAATCGTCGATTGTAATCTGAATCTTTTGATTTATGACTGAGGGTTAAATTGTTGTCTATTTTGGATCTATGATTTATTGCACATAAGTAATAGAAGAGACGAGGTTGATTTGAAATACTATTATCTTTTGTCTATTCTTGTCTTTTATTTCTATTTCTTCAATCCAATGGCGAGTATGTGTGAGATGGATCTATGATACAATGTTTACTGCTTATGAATGATGTTATCTTCATAGATCTATTGTGTGACAGTATGGTTATTTTTGTGATATGATGCTTTTGCTATGAATGGATGATGCAATATGTCAACTAATGATGACGAATAGTTCTATGAATGATTAAACAACTGGTTAGATCTAATAAATAATTTGATGACTCGTCGATGCCCATAGTCCTCTTCCCTTATGTGGAAACTTGGTTCCATCAGCCCTCTCTTGAACATCTCGGGTGAGACTACATCCACTTCGCAGGTGTTTATAGACAGGGTAAAACCTATCTGGGTCGATGCTCCAGGAGATCGAGGTGAGTCGAGTGTCGACAGAGTGGGAACCCCTGTCGATTGGGTTTTGTTGGTTGGATTTGTGCCAACTTTGAATCCTCTTTTGTAGTTAAGAATTTGCTCTTTGATCAATGCCTAAGTGCATATCTGTATAGCATCAATAGGACAACATGTTATCATTTGATATTTTGGAGTATCATCTCTCACATTACTATGTTGTATTGTGTATTTTTGAAAAGAAGTTGTAATAGTATGGATATTGAGTAACAAAACATAATGTAAAATTGAATGAAGAATCTTGAGAATCTATGATTCTCAAGGTGTTAAAGTTGGGAATTTTTTACTCGAGAGGATGTATAAAAGGATGTACTCTATAACCTGCGAGGGTTAGTGAGGTCTTGGAGGGCTCATACTTGGAGGAAGAAAGAGTGGTAATCTCTAACATTATTGTAACCTATATTACTTCTTTTAATATTAAATAATTCCATTTTGATCCTCTCAATTCTCAAGTGCTCTTGTGTGGTTTGTTAATTTATGTACGGTTACATTGCGTTATTAATTAATTAATTATGTTATTTACTTACCATTGTTAATCATATTGGATTGATAATTGTTTCTTGTCACGGGAATTTTAATTGGGATTCATGTTACTTGAATGGGTTTATGATCGATTTGTTAAATTTATCTCTTGGTGCCAATAGATTTAGCTTTTGATTATTAATCTCAGTATTCCTCATTTGATTTATCCTGTTATTCTTTTTCTTGTATCAATTTCTTAGTTGGTAATCAGGAAGACTGTAAATTATTTTGGAATGAAGAATTAGTTTTGGATTTGAATTAGAGTTGTGTGGATGAAGTTGAATTTATTCAGTTACATTTTATTTATAGCAATATTTCCTTAAGAGTTTGTTAAAACAAGGATTGGTGTGCTATTATTGGCTTTCAATAGGATAAGAGTTTTACTTCTCAAATTAATCTTTAGTTGAGTTTCTGCTACTTCATTTCATTAACTACACTGCAATTATGATCACTTTTACAACATTAGATCACAAAGCTGTACTTGCATATATTTTGCAGTAGCCTTGAAAGTTTAACGTACTCGAATTGATGATTAATGTATGTGTTGGATTGGCTAATTAATGCAATTTATTTGGCTCGACCCTAACATTACAAAAAATGTATATATTAACTCTAAATAACCTTAATTTAGAATATCAGAAGTATCTATATGTTTTAACTAGTATAAAGAAGGAAAATAGTATTGCCAAGATAAGAATGAATTCTCATGAGAGTTGGCATAAGGTTGGAGCACACAAAGTGAGGTACCACCACCAATAGGAAGGGCGTGGACAAGGATAAAAGTCAACCACAAAGGACAAAGAAACTAACAAATAAGGGCATTTTTGGTTGAATTAGTTAGTGATTGGTCAAGTGGATCATTTGTAACATCCAAAGAAGCCTATAAGTAGAGTTAGAATTGTAAATCTTGAGGTACGATCGAATTACACATGAGATTTTCTTTTGCGATCCAATTTTGGGCATTGATGGTGCAAAGACTCTTCCTTTTGAATTGAATTTGAGGGGTTGTAATGTCATGTTCCTATGGATATTTTCGATATGAATTATGCCTTATATACTATTTTCTACATTATTGGGTGAGATCCATGTCAATCTGCGATGGATAAGATAAGTTGATGAATATGAGTTGATCAATGATTATGATATATCTAGTTTTTCCTCTTAATCTTATGTGAATGATGCAAAGTATCACAGTACTTGTTGATTTAATGTATGTTGATATCTTTATCGATCTGAATATGGGTAATGGAGATGTGAATAATAATGATAGTATTTTTTGTCGATCTAAATATGGGTTGATGTGATTGTGAATTGTGATGATAAGTAGATCCAGTTAATAGTGTGGTTGCATTGTACATGTTGTGATCCTGGATTTCTGGGTAATTTTGTGATTGGTTAGGAGATAGTGCAAAGTCTTCTTCACACTATGGAAACTTGGTTCTTGCAACCTTCTCTTAGACATCTCGGGTGAGAATGCACCTTCTCTATAGGTGTTGCTGGGACGGGTAAAACCTTTTTGGGCTGATGTTTAGGGAGTCTGTGTCGATGGTTGTTGACACTAGTGCGAAGTGAACCCTTGTCGATAGAACACCATCAACAATGAGCTCCATAGTGAGACAAGGCATCAGACACTTCTTAAAACATTGTGGCGTGAAAGGATTTTCCATTTATGTGACAATATGAGCTTTGGTGAAAATAATTGATAATAATGTAATTTAAAAAGGAAAAAGATCTCCTAAATTATATTAAGGTTGTCGTCTATAAATATTGAACAATATAACAAATTCCATTAATTATTAATTTCTTTAATTATTTCTTTAAAACTCCATCAATTTGTATTTAGTTTTCTATCAAGATCAAATGGATACCTCGCAATAAGAACAATGGCATCATCATAAAGACGAAGGATGGTCATTGTTCCTACTATTGTAGTGTCAACCTAGCTTAGTTTTTACCAGACACACCTCTAACTTTCCAACCAAAATGGGTAAAGGATAGATGACATCCTTGTATAACTTCTATATTACAATGGATCTCTTCTAAAAAAACCCTCGATGTTCCTAAAACTAGAGATAATATTCTTATACAACCATACCACACTATCTCTCAGTGCAAATGAAACATTTAACTCTTCTAATTATTCAAAAGGTTAATTCTAAGAACTATGTCAAATGCTTCAATGAAGAAAACTAAAAGATTGGTTTTATTATCAAGAAATCCATCTTTAATGATGAATAACTAAATAAGACATGGTAAATAATAACTTCTAAAACCAACCCTTTAACCGTTTTTTTATAACTTTCTAATTGTATGCTACCAATTTTTTTTCCCAATGATTCCATATAGCCTAGCTAAAAAAGAACCTATCATAATAACACTTAATTCCAATGAATATAATAGTTGAAGTATAAAAAGGAATATAATAAAAAAGAGACAACAATGATGAACCATCATTAAAATAAGTCATTTTAAAATCATTTAATTTATTAATTTATTAAACGAAATGGATTATATACAAAACTATTTAGTGTAAGAGATCATAATAACCATGATGAACCTTTTTTTTTCAATAAGATCAATTTTTTTCTCAATAAAAAAATATAAGGGATCACTTGGTTTTCTTTAAATTTTTATATATATGCTTGAAAAGATTTAAGAAAAACATTCATAAATCATTGTAGTTGTAATGAGTTAAAATGCTAGGAAGGTCATTATTGCTATATAAATATTTTTTAATTGCATTCCAATGTAGGTGTACACATGACATTTTATGAGAAATAGATATTCATTTTCAACCCCCTTACACTCACAAAGATGACAAATTCTTTTATCTAGTGACATTTAAGCAATTGTTTAATGCCCTATTTCACTATGAATCTGGTGAGAGTTTGTTTTTATTTTAGCAATGTTGGTTTTCTTTTTACACTAGTTAAACCAAAAAGAAAATTAAAATATTATAAGGAGGTGATCAACCATAATATAGAACATAAAAAATAAATAAATAACAATTAAAATACATAAATAGATATTTTTATAATTTTACTTTTGGGTGAAATTATGAATCTCTTTTATTAATGCAATATACTAAAAACTTGAAATTTAAATAATATAGATAAAAATTTAAACTAAGTCAATACAAATAATCAATGAAATTATTTTAATGATTTGTTATCAATATTGTTAGATATTCAGTTAGTTTTATTGAATATATATTATCTCAACAAATCAATATTAAAGATTTGCTAGAATCAAATGTCTATGGAGGATATTATCCATAAGTATAGAGCTACATGAAAAATCCCTAATATTTAGTTAATTTTATTGAATATATATTATCTCAACTAATCTATATTAAAGATTTGCTAGAATCAAATGTCTACTGAGGATATTATCCATAAGTATAGAGCTACATGAAAAATCCCTTTTTGATTTGCAGAAATTTAATGATAAATCTAACATTACAATAAATTTATATCATTTATAAATAAATCTTATTTTAAAAGATCAAAGTATCTTAAAAAAACCTTATTTAAAAAATTAAAAGTATCTTTATTTTAAATAAATCTTATTTCAAAAGATTAAAATTATCTTTATGTTAATATAGTTAAGATGAAAAAATTAATATAATTAAGATAAGAAACTAATTCTCATATAGTCTATAGTAAAATATTATTTTGAGCAATTCCTAAAACACAGTACACTCCCAAAGCTAGCTATTTTCATCTTATTCATGACAGGAATGAGATGGAAAGTTCCTGGTGGTGGAAGTGGTTATGGAAACTTCATTGTCCACTTAAATAAAAAATCTATTGCTGGTTTTTATTTTCAGGGAAAGCACTTACATGGGACATATTGTGTAGAAAAGGTAGAGAAGGACCCGGCTGGTGCTATCTCTGCAAAATGGACTCTGAAACTAATTCACATATTGGTTTCAAATGTTCATTTACCAGGAGGGTTTGGTCAAAAATTGAGTACAAGTTAAGATATAATAATTTTTGGAATGGAATATCAGTATTAGAATGTGTTCAGAACTGGGTTTTGCACGCTGAGGCCAGGTATAGATCCTTACCTGTTATTGTTTCTTGTTTCATTTGGAAGGTTCGGAACCAATGCTGGTTTGAAGATATTCAGTCAAAGTCTTATGTGGTAACTTCTTTATGTTTGGGTTTAGTGAGTGCTTATCCTTTGGATAACAGAGCTGTGAATTTAAGAATGGTTGTCAATGAACAAATTGACAAAGCATCACCTTGAGGGTATTTTGATGGTTCGGTAGCTGGAGTACCTCAGATATGTGGGGTAGGTGGAATTTTTGCATTTATCTGATGAGCACTCCTTTGCTTTTTCTGTTGGTATGGGGCTAGGCACCAACAACTTTGCTGAGCTTTTAGCTTTAAAGTTGCTTATTACTTTGGCTTTAAAGCAGGGGGTTCAAACTTTGCAGATTTTTGGGGATTCACAGCTGGTGATCAACTGGGTATCAGGTAAGTTCAGAATTAATAATATTGTTCTTACTCAGGTCCTATAGGAGGTGATTAGAATTTCTAATTTACTGGTTAAAGTTGATTACAAGCATATTTATCGTGAACGGAATTCTAAAGCTGATGCATTAGCTAATGCAGGTGCTAATGTGGTGGAAGGTCGTTGAAAAATTCTGGAGCTCAAAGGATCTGGAACTCATGAGACTTTTCATATTTTCTAGTTTTATGGTTGGACGGGGGAGTATCATGAGACATTGGAGGTTTTTGATAGTTTTTATCTGTTGATCATTTTATTAGTAAAAATTTTCAGTGCCAGTGATTATGATAGTGTTTCTTGTGACAGTTTTAAGACTTTTTTTATGACAGTTTATTGAAAGGATATTAGTAATTGTTTTGTGATAGTTTTTAGACAGTTTTTGGACAATTTTTGAACTGTTTATGTGACAGTTTTTGGACTGTTTTGTGACGGCATTTTAAGGATTAAGCCTTATCTGTTTTCTTGCTGATAAAGACTGAATTAGATGATATATAATTTTTCATAGTCTTTGAAAGTCTAGGATTATAGGCTATAATATGTTGATATATACAGTGTTAATACTACTTTCTGGTTATTAGATATATCTATCATTGAATGTAGTGTTAATTGTTTGAATACTTGGGTTGATATAATTTGATTTTTAAATCAATTATTACCTATTGTAATAAGCATTTTTGGTGTTGAAGAATTGAGAAAATGGACACTGATTTGTAAAAGACAGTGGATCATATGATAAATGTAATTTTGTAATAAAGTTACGCTTTTTTTTTTCTGTGGAAAAAAAAAGAGATAAAAAGTTTTATCATATATACTATATTATGAAAATAGGAATAAAAATCATTAATAATAATTAATTTAAAAAAAAATTATGCAAAAATCATATTAAAGATACTTACTATAAATATAAAATAATATGAAAATATCTATTAATTATTAAAAGAATTTAATTAAAAAAATTAATTTAAATGCTCAATTTTATAAAGTTAAAGATAAATCCAACATTACAATAAATTTATATCAATTTTAAATAAATATTTATTTATATTTTAATATATTATTAATAATAATCCAATTTAAGTTAAAAAAAATTAATACAGCCCTAAAGATAGTGGAGTGGATGCCCATCAACCAAAAATTAATTGCATGCCTCTCATTCCAGGAAGAATGGCCGAAGCTGTATCTTTTTGGACCCCAAAAAAACAATAAAATTATAATCTAATTTATTTAAAAATAAAGCAATCCCTCCAAGATTAGAATGAGAACCTTCCATATTTCTTATGTCTCTAATAGATAACCATAGATTATAAAATTGAAAACTACAAAAGCTCTTAGAGTCAAAGTCCAAATAATATATACATCCCACCTATCAGCAATTACTAACCATAGAATATAAAATCGAAAACCTAAAATTCTTGGAATCAAAATAATAAGTTAAAATACCCACTTGTATGAAATAAAAGCTAAGCACTGAAATGGTCATCATTTTAAGTGGGCCCATTCAAGAACAGTATGGGCAATGTTTCCGGACAGAAATATGCTTTGGGGGAGATCTTAATGTCTGACATAGACATATAGTAATGTAATAATGTAATGTTGTTGACTAGGATGCCAAAAAACAGTACCCCACACCCCAGTCCCTGACTCCCTGCTATGGTTAGGTGGGTGATAAGTCGTGACCTGCGGTTGCTTTCAGTTTCCGACGGGAACGAAGAAAATCTTAAAATTTCCTAAAATCGCAGCTGGTTCTGTCAAATATACGAAAATACAATGTGTGCAAGAGCTGCACCTCGGATCTTAAAGTTACTCACCTCTGTTTTCTAATCATTCCAACAATATTCCGCTTAATTTCGTGCAGTTCTAGGCAATACCTGCATTCGATCTACCATGGGGTGAGAATTCGGTCACCAATAAATATCGGGATCTTTGCCTTAAGTAAGGAAGCTTTTCCGCGAAGATTGGAAATTTGGGCATAGATTATGTTTTTCTTTAAGTTTTTCTGGTGAAGCAGGATCCCTCGGCTTGAATTTTAGAAGTTCTACGCATTTCAGAGATCCGGTGTTGTTGCGTAAGCTTTTGAAATCTTCCGGAGATTTGCTCTGAAGATTGAAATATTTGGCATATATCTTGAAGCTTTCTGCACTTTTGTGATCAAGGATGGGCTGTTTGCATACTTTTGAATCTTGATTTCCGATGCATTTCAATGTATCTCGGATGCATTCTTTTGAATCTTGATTTCCGATGCATTTCAAATGATCTCGGATGCATATTTTTGAAAAACAGCTAAAAAGTCGAATCGGTCGATCTGTATCTTGTTCCTGTGTTTGATTTTGTTTGAGTTTCTGTTCAGAATTTGGAGGAAGAAAAGGCAAGCCAAGCCAGGTGAGAGTTATGGTGAGAATAAATGAATGAGGAGAAGAGATGACGATGTATTCGAGCATACTGTTCCTTTTTTTCTGGACTGCTCTATTACTGCTTCTTCCCTTAATCTTGCCGACTCTGCCGCCTCCACCGTTGACGCTCTTGCTAATACCCGTCGCCATATTCACGATGCTCCTCTTTTTGGCTCTCCTGCCTTCCCAAATCATCGCCATACTTTGTTTCAGTTTGTTATCGTAAAACAGGTATGTAAAGTGCAATTATGCTTTGTCATAATGCGTTCGTTTAGCATCACACTATTTATTTCTTAGAGAGGCTACCTCAATCTTATGCAATGTTTAAACACAGATGAACTGATATTGTAAAGAAAATTATATTGTTAATAAATACCACTTGTCAAGGGATATATACTTATTTCTCTTCTCTTTTTATTTTCCATTTGCATATGCTTCTTTATTTTTGTTTGTAAATTATGGTTGAATGAATACACAACGAGTAATCCCACTTACTCCTTTGTCTTGTAGATTACAATAACGGTTATAGATTACAACAATGGTTTTGTTGATATGAGATTTGTATAATAATTGCATGCATAGAGGATAGGATGTGATCAATGGGGAGAGATACTTTCAAAACTATTTAAAGAACCATGCCGTAGGAAATTGACTAATCCTTTCATAGATTAGGGCATACTTATTTACAAAATTTGATGAGATGTTCTCAAATAAAGAAGTTGATCAAAATACTTAGCACATGAACAACTTAACAAAGGATGAAATGTTGCTCTCAAGGGTCTGGAAATCTGATTTAAGTGGGCCGAGAAGATTATTGTGAAGAATAAGCAATCAAGAAGCATTTATCTTGGGATGATGTAAAGAGGAGATTATTCACTGAGCTATATGAAATAATTATCTTCTATTTACTAGTTACATAGTTTTTTAATTGACAAAAGAGTTGGCCACGTTGTTGAAGCACGACCTCCCCTGAGAACAAATATTTGCACCAATTGGAAGAAAAGGAAAGAAGAATGGGAATATTTCCTAAAAAAATGAGCATGATTGTTGTGATCACCCTCATCAACCAAAAGTAGACTTGGGGTCACCATTAGAGGGGTGGCCACTCATGAAATGCCTCTAAAACTTTAGTCAACTCATTCTAAAAGAAGAGACCAATGGAAAATGAAATAAGCTGAAGAGTGGAAAAAAGAACACAATGACTAAGAGACAAAGACAATATGCACTAGAAGAAGAAACATAGAAAAATAACTAAAAGAGTAATAAAAGAGAGAAAACCCTTGGTTGACTTGTAGGAAATTGAGCGAGATAAAAGAAAGACAAATATTTGAGTTAAGAGAATTGGTATCACAAAAAACGAAGGAGCAATGGAGTGTTGCTTTGATAATTTTCTAACCCTAACTAAGTAGAGTATTGATCATCAATTTGGTGTGGAAGAGAAAGAAACTACGATAACTGTTGGCCAAAGGTTTTGGTCACGGTACTTTGGTACCTAGTTTTGTAAAGTTTGGTCTAAGGGTCATGACGGAAGGGTACAAATTTGACAATTGCAGTAGAAGTCGAGGAAAAGTACCATTTGTGAAGAGGTCCAACCAAAAGGTTGGTTAGCTAGTTAGGAATTTTTTCCACTTATGTAACGGGTTGAATACTAGAATGGGATGTAAATAAGGCCATTAGATCGTATAAATATGTAATGGGTTGGGAATTTAGAAGGTATTTAAAAGAGGAGGTAAGATTATGAGTCAAAAGTAAGTTAGTCGAATTATGTAATCTTGTTCTGGGTTGAAGACTGAGTTGCGTCATAGAGTATGAGTCACATCTGCAAGTTGTGTGCACGGGTCTATGTTAGAAGATGACGAAGATAATGTCTGTAAGAAGAGTGCACAAGAAAGAAGTATTCAAGTTTGTTGGGACTAGGATCATTGTGAAGGGGACATATTTTGGCATCCGACGGAACTGTAAATTAAAGCTTGGGTCGATCAAAAGGAAGAAGAATTTTCTTAGGAAGAAAACAAAATTCTGCAATTGACTCCAAAAGAATGGTTGTGAAGGTACATCTATTCTGATATTCATGAAATTTTGTTTAGAAAATTTCCTATTGTGTTATATGAGTGGTTGGCTAAGCTGACGTGATAGAAGAATAATTTCCAAGGAGGAGAACCTAAGAGTTACACACCATAGTTGATTCATCGGCTAAAGAGTGTCGATAACATAATATTGAGGGTTGTCGACTTCTAGGTCGATAGTATTTTGGAGGGATATATTATTGAGATCACTATGGATACTATCAAATATTATTGTGAAGCAGAAATAATAATAAAATAAAGGGCCTCGAGGTAGGTATCTAAATTCCTTAAAATTGTGAATTAAAATGCTAGTATGTGAAAAGGGTATACTAAGGATGGACTTCAGAGAGTAGGGAGATCATGCACAGGAGAATGGGTGTCAACCGAAGGAAGTCCTGAAGAACAATGTACAGAATATGTTGAAATGTTCTGTGGAGGGGTAAGTGAGATTGACGAAGAGAATGGGTACCTAAGGAATGGGAAGAAGTTCCAGTTAAATAAAGGGAGATGGACCAGGACTAGGAGAGAGAGTTGCAATGTGACCAGAAGGGGAGACAACGAATTAATACCATTTCTCAATGAAGAATCTTGTGATGAAGAGGCAGAATATCAACTTATCTCTAAGGAAGAAGAAGATCTAGAGTTAAATCAGGCTCGAGGCTGCGACATACCCACGACCCCGCATACATCTCCTAAAACTGAGGTAAGACCTAAGAATTCATCACATTCTTTTCCTGATAATAGTCAACATAGCAATTCACATACTAGATTTCCTCATAGTACACCACCAAATTCGGGTTCGTTGATACCCTAGAGACCGAGAATGGATGAGAACGATATGAAGTTGCCTATTTTTAATGGGACTGGATTCGAGGATCTAGAGAAGCATTGGTTTTTGTTTGAAGTTGTGTGGAATGTTCGATAAATGCAAGATGAATCTGTAAAAAGAGCTTAGATGATCACGACTTTTAGAGGTCGTTCCCTAGATTGGTATATGAAATTCTTTGTTGGGAATATACCAAAGCAATCAACTACGATCAAGACAAGACTAACAAACAAATTTAAGAAACCTAAGTCTGAATCGTAGTGCATTATAGAGCTAAAAGAGATTAAGAAGTAATCGCCCAAGTCAATATGGGATTTCAACCAAACATTCAATACTTTGATGGCTAGGGTAAGATTCTAGATGTCTGATGTGCAACATAAGGAATGGTTTACAGCTACTCTTTTGCCACATATTCAAGTACTGTTATCAGGACTATTGCACCTTCTGCAGACAGAAGTTGTTCCTCTAGTCTGAATGGTTCAGATCCAGAACAAATGAGTGAATGACAAAGGATGAAGACCTTCCCTGAATGTTGTAGACACCTGGAATATTGCTTTGATTATGAACCTGTGTACCTGCAAACATATCAAACATACAAGCACATCAAAGCTACCAAAAAATCATCTACATATCCATGCTAGTGACTAAGGAATCTAACAACGTATACATGTGAAATCAAAACAACAGATATGTGGGATGAAAATCAGCTTTGCATTAAGAATGTATGGAGAAGCTTACAACCGTTGCCTTAGTGTCGACAAGCTCATCCACAAGACAAACACTTCATCCCCATAAGTTCCAACTTTTCTCTCTATGCTCTCCAATGATTTGGACTGGGTAGTCAATTCAACAGCATAACAATACCTCTATAGTTCTCCTCCTCAACTATGGATATGAGCTTGTATTTATAAGGCTCAATGGATAGGGATAGTTAAGAGAATTATGGGTGAGGTGGATCCAGTATCCTACCATGGGGGATCTCAATCTCAAGTTAACCCATAATGATAGGGATAAGGGAGGACATGAGGCTCAAGTTCTAGAATCCTTGAGAAACTTCTCTTTTTCCCATTTTACCTAGGGTACCACTTTTGTTCCCTTATGACAGAGCGGTTTAGATGAGAATCACTTTAAGAACAAAGACTATAGGTGGTGGCACTGCTTCTCTATAACAAGATACAGGTGGTGTTGAGCAAGGTACCGCTCATCAGCCACAAGGTAAGCACAGTGCTAGGTTTTTTCAAGTAGAATTGACAAACATAGCAAGTTTCCACTCCAGGTGTTGGGATTAAGGGAAAACATGGAGGTTAAGGATCTCATCACATGATGGTGATAGGATTTAGGTATAACAGAATGCCCCCCAAAACATGAGACTTAGAGGGATACAATAAATAAGAGCTTTGAGAGAACAAGTTGTCACTTCAAGGTGAAAATGTCAGCTCGGTTGGAGAATGCCGTCAAGTAGGCATCTGTAGTACATCAATCCTTTTGACTCATAGACAAATGTAATTAAAACATGGCTATGGACTAATACAAAGCAGATCCATGAGAGGAATAAACAAGCATGGCTACTAGAATACAACATAGATCCATGTGATAGAGGACTCAAACTTGGACATAGCTACTGGACATACAATGTAGATCTATGTCATACAAATGCAAATTTGAGCATAAACACGACCATACACATGTGGATCCATGCTAGATATACAAAACTCCATTGCAACCTGGGGAAATCCATGAGAGCTAAACAAATACCCAGGGTCTTTGTCTCATCTTCCACAAAGTACGATTCTATCCATGTGATTACAATGATCTGAAGTTGAACATGGTAGAAACCACTTGATTACTGGCCAATGATGTGAACTGTTAACAAGTGCAAGGGAGATCACCATTGATGTCAATGATTCCCAAGGTACCCTAGTACAATCTACTGAGTGTGAATAGATGTTTTGATGTCGAACACCCAGTCGATTCTATCGATCAAAGGTCAATGATTTGAACCTATGTTGAGAGTGAGAGAATCTGTCATTAAGGCATATAGAACTCAAGGTACTGAATTTTGTTTCTAAGACTATTTCCTGGATGATGAGTTGATGTCGATGGGAATAGTCTCGTCGAAGGAGGGTCATGATGATCTCACATTGACGACATGAAACTCAAAACATAGTTCTACAATGATGTGAATAAGGTAACCATAAACTGACTCAAAAGTACTAACACAGAGACTGTTTTGACTGTAGAGGTAAAACTTCTTTAACTTCCCTTTGAACATCGAGTGACACGACAAAAGACTTGGCAGCATGACTAAACCAGACAAATACACAGTACGACGATGGACAATGCATTCTTTTGAAAGACTCAAAGGAGTGATATGACTCATGAAAGTGGATCGTCACGGAGATCAGCTGAATACCCAATTGACTGAAATGATATGCAGACAAGTGCCATGTTCAAAGGTAACGACAAACTATTGCCATTTATTTGCAAAATGATTCCCTTCCCATTTTCCCCATCATGGTTGATGAGTGCCTCTTTTCAGTTTTACGAGTTAAAAGAGGGTAACAAACACTCGTTATAGTTTGTCCGAAGACAAGTCCAAACTCATATGTTTCTCGAACCTGAGAGAGGAGGGGTTCGTTCCCAAAAGAGGGTCTCTCAATGTTTAATTTAACGAGTCCAATGAAAGAAAACTCGGTATCGTTCATGTTTAGAGAGTCTGAACGACCACGGAAAAAGACTCCATAGGGTCCTTTTTCGTAAAATAGTTCACCTGAACCAAAAAAGTGATAACCTACCATCAGATGAATGACTCTTCAAATTCTTTAATGAGCATGAAGAAGACAAGATCACTCAATAATCTTTTCGCATTTAAGGAGTCCAAAAATATTTAAAAAAAGACTCCACTAGGTCTCTTTTCACGATAAGAGATTTTACGAGCCTGAAAAGAATCAGAAACGGACTTGGACCTTTGATGCTAAGTTTCGAGAGTGTGACTAAAGTGTCGCAATAAATGCTCAAAAGACCTTTTCCGTTTTACGATAGTACGAAAAAGTAAAAAATGAACTCCCAAAACTTTATTACTACCGCTCTTCTATCTTGCAATGACTCGAAAAACAAGTGTTAGATGCTCCAATAATTGACATTAAAGGATTACAACTGATATATTTTGAGCAATAAATGATTTTAAAACAAAACTATAGCATGTCAAACCCTAAAATGTATATAAAAGTCATGTAAATAGTAAAAAATCAAAACATTTTACCATTTACCCATAGTGGAGAGCCTTTGGAGCATTTTCTTGGCCAGATTTTCAGTCGCTGATATTGGGAGCATCCACCGTCAATTCTAGGTAATAGCCCAGACCCTAATCTTTCATTTCATGCCTTCAATTTTGATTTTTGGTGGTGTTTTGGGCTTATATGGCGAGCCCTAAAACCATGGAAGCGAGCACTGCTCTTATCCCTTGCGGGATAAGCAGTACCTCGCTTGAACCACACTGAAAACAATGTGCATAGGCGGTGCCACTGCCCATACTCAATGGGACTTAGGTGGTGCCGGCCGTGGAAAAATATAAATGTATGCACAATCAAAATTAGCTCATTATGGTTGATTTGAATGATTGGGAATGCTTCTAATTAGTCTTGTGATGGTTTTTGACAGGTTCATATTGATAAAAAATGGTCATATGGAAAGAGAGGAAACATGACAACGACGATGCCTTTGCTGAACAAAATGTGGGTTGCATAGTTGTGTTGAGAGACTGCGGACTCTTAAATTTCTTTCGTACACCCAGTATGGTATCACATGAGTGACTACTAGAGCATATACTCTGGATGTGGAATCCGGAGCAACAATATTTCGAGGTTGGTGCTCACATATTGACACTTGAGGTAGAGGATATCTACTTCCTGATTGGCCTTTCAAGATGGGGTGCTCCCATATCTTTGACTGGTTCCCATGGGGGGGGACATTACTACTCAGGAGTTGATAGACCGCCACTGCATTCCTGGGACCAGGACATCAGGGAAGAAAATTTCCATAAAAGTAGTGGTGGATGGCCCTCTACAGACCATGTTGTTTACCATGCAGAGAGTGGTGGGAAGCCAAAGGGTACACCAGGTGTCTAGAGTGCATATGCTCTATGCTATAGAGGCAATGGTGCCTACAATCTTCAATTGGGTGGAAGCTCTACTTCCGATATTCAAGGATCAACTGAATAAGTGTCGGTAAGGGGAGCTGAAGCAATTTGGTTTCGGTTCCATTCTAGCTTGCTTCCTTTTCGAGAGGGTTCCATAGATGAGACCCTAGGTGGTCTTTAGAGAGTTGAGGGCACGAGACCCTCGCATGTAGAGGTGGGTCTGGATTATGGCCCATACAGGAGCGGGTAGAGGCAAGGTAAATTTCGGTGACCCATTCTTTCGATGGTTGAGAGATCAGCTCCTCATGGTGGAGGACTATGCATATGCGAGAATTGACATCAGTGGTGACCTTGAACTACCGCTCCCACCTGGTGGACAGTGGGGTGATATTGGTAGAAACAAAAGACCCTAAAATGGAAATAGTGTTTTTATGTTTTGATGTTTTATATTTTTTATTTTAGTAATGAGACTTGAATGTTTTCATGCAGACATTGGAGCAGCATGACTTGGGGGAGCCTCCCCATTGGACAGGTGAGCCGGAGCCCATTTTGTACCATAGGGCGACGATGTGATAGGGGAGTTAGAGGAGAAACTAGAGAGGTTGACTCTATACATCCCGGATGCCTCGATCGATGACCTCCCACTTAGGTATTAGACACTTACAACAGGAGTACCGGGTCACTTTAGCAGATTGCTACGTAGAGTAGCCCAGGAAGTGATGTGTTACCACGAGCATCATTAGATGCATGATGTAACCACTGAAAGCTGATAGCCTCAGGACTTTTGTATGGTGATTTTTTACCTGAAATCCTATGCGCTTCAAATGAGGTCTCGTGACCTATTTTTTGTAAAACATGTTCATATATATATACATAATTCTACTTGGTGTTTATATGTCTCAAATGGTGAATTTATTTTACATGATTTTTATGTATATTTTATAGTTTATTTACAATGAACCATGTTTGATTTTCATGTCATGAGTGGGAAATATGCCAGTCTAGGATGTAATTAGCCAATGAGTCAGCAACTACATTATGTTCCCTAGGGATATGCCTATAGGTGATAGTTTCAAATGACCTTTCTAACAAACGTAGCCTCCGGAAGAGACAAAGAAGCACTGGGTTCCTAATGGTATAGACATGGTTTAGATGAAAAATCACAAGTTGTGAGTCCATCAAGACTACCAAGTTGCAAACATCTTGGGAGGCAGCTTCAGTTAGAAGACTTATGACTGCTCGATACTCGATGATATTGTTGGTAGCGAGAACAATACAAACCGCTCCTGAACTGGCCCAATTGTAAGCTGGGGAATAGAGAACCCAAGCGGTTAAGGCAAGATTCAAGGTGTGGTGACAAGCACCATCAGTAAAGCCGTAGAAAGCCATCTGCTCTGCATGACCAAAACATGGTATAAACAGATGCAAACACTAAACTCAAAACCATATTGAAAATACTTAAGCACACTGAAAGTCAAGTAATATACATATGTACAAGATACTATCCAAGAGAGATCTAGGCATAGTACCTCTTCAGGTACAACCCATTGCGAGGTTGTCCTAAGGGGATTACATCATAGTCCACGAGCTTGTAGGCCCCTTTCTCTAAAACTTTGGAAATAACGAAAGGACCATACCACATGGATTCAAACTTTCATTTCCCTAGTTTGTCATATCTCTAATCATAAGTCAAAACTAGGTCACCTCGTTAAAGGCACGAGGTTGGACAGACTTGTCATACTGCACCTTAATGCGTTTCTTGTGTGCCTCATTAGCCAAGGCAACATCTCTTCTAGTTTTGTCAAGGTTGTTCAAGTATAAATATCTCTCTTCCTCTATGGAAGTGTCTGGGAGAAGTTCTATGACAAGTTTCAAGGATGGAATCTAACATTGAATCAGCAAGACAACTTTGAGTCCATAGAAAAGCTGGAAAGGTGTGAAACCAGTAGCTATTTTCACTGAAGTCTTGTAAGCCCAAATAGAAGACAAAAGGATATGGTTCCACTTGGATTTATGGTATCCAACCATTTGACGAAGCATTGTTTTCAAAACTTTGTTAATGGCCTCGACCTGACCATTAGATTGCGGATAATAGGGCGTAGAGTTTTCATGACGAAAACCTAGCTTGGAACTTAGTTCCTCCATCATTTGATTATGAAAATGTGATCTGTGATCAGTAACTATGGAATGCGAGACTCCGAATCTCACTATCACATGATTGAACAGGAAGAGAGTGGCAGTCTTACTGTCCTCTACATATGTAGGCATGGCCTCAGCCCACTTTGTAAAATAGTCAATGGATACGATGATGTAACCATACCCCTCGGATGAGGTAGGCTTACAATGCATATAATCAATCCTCCATTTGGAAAAAGGGCCAACGATAATGATGGGGTGTAGCGAAGCAAGATGAGTGTGATTTTTTGGATAAAAATGTTGACAGGGTGGGCATTTCTTAACAGCCTCGTGACAATATGTAAAGACTGAAGGCCAAAAATAACTAGCGTGAAATATTTTCTGGGTTGTAGCCATCCCAGATAAATGACCACCACATGCTCCAAAGTGGCAATCATTCAATACTTGTTCAGCTTCCTCATGGGTAAGGCATCGCTGGAGAACGGAATCGGTACCACTTCTATACAAAGTGTCATTGAAGATGAGGTAGTATTTTGCATGGTGACGGATATAGTGGCAATTGTCACGGTATAGATTTGGCTGAAATCTTTGTGTTTGGAGATAAATGAGAAAATATCCATAGCATGGGTTAGTAGTGCTTATCATGAATAGGAATTCATCCAGAAATGAATCATTGGGCTTAGATTTTGTCGAAGCACATGGAAGATCACACATGAGCTCGGCAAAGACCAAGGATTTCTTTGATGTGGCTTTGGAAAATTCCAGATCAAACTCTTGTAGTATGACTATCCATTAGGAGTACTTGCCCCCAAGCACTTGATGAGTCAGTATGTAATACATAGGATTCTAGTTTGCCAATACAATGGTTGTGTGGAGAAAAATGTAGTGACGAAATTTTTAAACGACAATGATCATGACCAATGCTAATGTCTCCATACATGAATATCGGGTTTCGAAATCCATAAGATTCTTACTAGCATAGTAGATCATGTGCTCCTGACTGTCGGGATTTTCTTGCACCAAAACCATAGCGATGATAGTAGTAGAGGCAGCAATATATAAGAGAAAATCCTTTGGATAATCTGGGGGGGCATATCACGGGTGAATGAGTCAGAGCGTGTTTGAGATTATCAAAGGCTCGCTGGGCTTGGTCATCCCAATAGAACGAAGTGTCCTTCTTAAGGAGACACATATAACCGTGTGTTTTCTCTGCAAAATTGCACATGAAACAATGGAGAAAGTTTTCCTTCCCTTGCAAACTTTGAAGTTCTAGAAGGTTGGTTGGGGCTGGTAGAGCTAAAATAGTGACAATTTTCAATGGATCTATCCAAATGCCATCCTTAGAAACCACAAAACCTAATAGGCATCCCGTCTCAACGCAGAAAACACATTTATGAGGATTGAGCCATATGTTATAATGACAACATCTCAGGAAATTGTCTCTAAGATGACTAGGGTGGTCCTCTCGTTGTTGTGAATGAGTAGGAGTTTGTCAAGGTACGGTTCAACAATATGTTTTATATCGTGAAACGCATAGGACATAGCACGTTGGAAAGTGGATCCAACATTTTTTAGGCCAAATGGTAACTTTTTATATCCAAAGGTTCCCCATGGGAAAATGAATGCCATCTTGTGCTGATTGGTGGGTAAAATCTCAATCTAATTATAACCCAAAAAGCCATCCATAAATGAGAAGATGACACTTTTGGCACAGTTGTCGATAATCTGGTCGATATGCGGAGTGGGAAAGTTGTCTTTGGGACAAGCTTTGTTCAAATCTCTAAAATCGATGTAGACTCTAATGGTGCCCTTTTTTTAATTGACAGGGATGACGCTCGATACCCATTCCGTCAGGGGTTTGGGATAAATAAACCCTGCATTGAGAAGTTTCTCTATTTCAGCTTTGATAGCTGCGGCTTTCCATGGATGGATTTTCCTTAGTTTTTTCTTGATAGGTTTAGCAGTAGGATATGTTTTTATTTCATGGACCACAATGGAGGGGTCTATCCCTGGCATTTCTTCATAAGACTAGGAAAAAATATCATGGAATTCTTTGAAAAGTGCTCTATATGCTTCAGATTCTTCTGCTGAGCAATTCTGCTCAACGTGAACATGCTCAAGGGTACCAGGCTTGGCTGATATGTCAATTGGATTTGTTTGAGTAATGTTGCATAGGTTTCCTTTAGAATCTGTGTCTTGCAACAACATAGGAGTTTGAGGTGTGTTGACAATATCACTGGAAAAAAGGGATGCAAAATCATGGTCTATCGAACTGGTGTTGGGGAAGAACGAGGATCTATGATGATGATCCTCCCAGATAGGCTCATTCATACTCATGATCTCCATAATGGACTCATCCAAAGGAAAAGTCTTAGAGAGATAAGCTAGAATAGGAAGAGAGGGTTCTAAACAGTAGGGCAGGTGGTAAGGGTCTGAAGCCACCAGATGAAGTTCATCAGTGTGGTCATCGAAAAGGGTTTCAATAATGTTGTACATTTATTCATGCAGACTCAACGAGATGGACTCAATAATTTGTTTGCCATTTGGATCATAATCAAATGACAAAATCATATTTAGTGTTGCTGTGTCTGGGTTAGGAGGAGTGGATAGAAAAATATCCATAAGGGACGAATCCTTCAACATGCCTACCCCAATCGACTGGTAAGGAGGAGGGGACTGGCCTAACATAGGGATATTATTAGCCGTAAATGTAGTAACATCCAGCGTACAGAAATCGAGCTGTTCAATGGTGACAATTCTCACTAGATGAAAAAATTGGACAGTTTAAAATATCGTCGAAGTGACAGCAGTCATGGCACAAAACTAATTTCTTCCTAGAAGGAGGTTGTAATCTAACGGGGTGTCTACTACTTCCACTTGAATAGAAACAGCTTTTCCCCCAAGCTCGACTGAAAGGGCTGTTATGAGACCGTGGGGCTAGAAACCTCATCCATCAAAGGATTTCAAAGTCGTAGATGATGTTACAAGCTCGGGAGAGCCAATAGCTTTCCTACAAGACAGGGACAAAACTGAAGTTGAAGCTCCTTCGTCTAAGACAGTTCTAAATACCTTCTTTCCAACTACTTTCATTATGATTTGGAAAGCGAGTTTGTGAGGTAGTATAGACTTATACTTCTCAACATTGAAATGAATCAAATTAGTATTTTCTGGGTCTAAAGCTCCTAACGTAGTTAACAAGTTTTTGCATTGTGTAGGACAACTTTGGAGTACTTCCAAGGTAGACATTGCACATGGTTCCTGAGCGAGATCTTCAAATACATTATAAAATTGAGAAGCTTAGGCATTAGGATTAAAAAAAACCTTCCTAACAGTACTCTTGGGTGGACGCAAAACTATGTCGAGATTAGGCTTCTCGATGGTTAGGGGAATAGTAGACACGGATTTGGGAGAACCAGTAGAGGGAGCTTTTCCTAAAGAAGAATTGTCTTCTTTCTTGTCTGCGGGTTTGTCATAAATCTAACTTTGATTTTGAAAACTAATAGTATCCGAGGACATCATGTGAATTTCATCTGAAAAACTAGAGTTTCCCTGATTAGACATGTGGTCTATCAGTTGTTGTTGAGAGGGGAAAGGATCCGTGAGAACTGTGGGTACGGGATTAGTTTTCAAAAATTGGGTGATTCCGTTTTGTCCCGACGAGGACACTCTTTTGTGAAATGGTCACCTCCACATAGTAGACATGGATATTTTTATTTTCTTTTCCCTTTATCATTGTCGTTGGTGGTTGGTTTTGGATTGTCCTATTGGTTTCCAGGTTTTTTGTTTTTAGTTTTACCTTTCTTTTTTATTGTTGCTGGGCATTTGAATACTCTGAATGGAATTGACCTCAGCAGAAACCTTGGGAGTTGAAGGAGTAGGGGTGGAAGTCTGGGGTTGCTTGGTAGGTTTTGTTGCTAACGGGGACTAGATTGAACCAACAATCCCATCAACAGGGACTTCTGTTGGTGGCTTTGCAAGATCGGTGCTTGGGTGAGGAGCTTGAGGGATTAAGTCATACAAAGTTCTGGAATGGGAATAGATCAAGTCTAGATATTGGGATTGACTAATGGCTTGCTCTTCAGTAACGGCACTACCCATAGCCACATCTTAGGAAATTGGAGGCAACAAAGATTTAGTAAACCAATCAGCTAACAACTGATCCAGGATAGGAGCCTTAATAAGTCTTCTTTGCCTTCTCCACTCATGGATATGATCGGATATGTGGGTGGAGGTGTTCTGTTGCAGAGAATTTAAGAGATTATTACCCGTTTCATAATGGATAGGAAGCTAAAAGTGTGTAAGAAACACAATTGCCAACGAGCCAAAATCCACAAACGAATGTTGCAGAAGTTCAATGTACCATTTCGCGGTTGTACCGATCAAAGTTCGCTGAAAGAGTCTTAAATGAACTGAATCATCCATAAGGAAGTTTGAATAACATCACAAATGGAATGTAATGACATGGTTTTTTGGATCATCTCCCTACTTCCCATCGAATTTTGGAATGTACAATGGTAACTTTACCGAAATGGGAGGCCATGAGGGGTTATGTTGAATGGGATCATTAATCAACTTGGACAAATTAGGCAAGTCCAAAGTTTCTAGGAAAGGTAACTAATGATTAGGTTGAACATATTGGTAATATTGATATGGCATATAAGTACCAGTGGGACCGTAAGTAGACTGATAGATAGGTTGTTGTGATGAAGAACCACTGAAAGATACACCCGCAGGGGGTTGATTTCCAGGATCAGGACTGTTAGGACCGCCGGGGCCTCCGTGAAGAGGACCACTAGGGCCTCTGGGACCACTAGGAGGAGGAATAATAGACCCTTTGGGACCCCTGGTAGTTAGACCTACGGAGCCTCCAAAACCACTAGGAGGAGGGCCACCAGACCCTTTGAGACCATTAGGAGGAAAGCCACCAGGCCCCACAAGACCATTAGGACCATTAGGACCATAAAGAGGAAAGCCACCAGGCCCTCCAGGACCATTAGCCCCCCCAAGGGGAGGACCTCCATAAGGTGGTCCTCCGGCACCCCCCGCAGTATGTATAAGTATCTCTCCCATAGCTGGCATGTAGGACCAGTTAGGTTGCCCCATGGCGTGAAAGTATTACTAGGATATGGAATTCCAGCATAAGGAATTCTTGTAGGGTTGGGTTGGTAATTAATGTTTCCTATAGGTACTTGATTTGCTGTGTAACCATATCCCCAAGAGGTTTGATTGGTTATAGGTTGTGCCCCCAAGGGCTGACCTAAACTGGATGGGGAGTTAACCACATTCGTGTGGGTAGGAGGGACATAAACTGTAGATTTCTCTATACTAGAGGTCTGCCCATGACTAGCTACAATTCTAGTGACTGATAACATAGGTCATGCCGGGGAACGATAATGTAGATCGTGCCGGGGGTTTCCCCCCAACACTAGAAGGTATGGATGAAACAGGAATTGAATGTTGAGCCCCAGGTGCAGGAGACCCGAGATGATTTGGAACAGACATAATATGGGACGTGGTGGGGTTGGTAGTTTGATCTGGATTATGTGGAGTCACAGTGTGATCTATAATCAGTTCAGTGGGTCTCATAGAATCGATAAGTGAACAATATCCCACATGAACAACTGCAGAACGAGGTGGTGGTGTGCCCAAAATGTTGTCTATTTTCTTCTCAATTTCTTGTGCACGGAGAATAGCTACCTGGTATTGTCTACATTATTCTTCATTTGGTTAAACTTCTTTATAAAATTTTAAATGGGTGCCAAATGAGGCAATGGCTTGTCCTATAGAGGTATCCCAAAATGGAGCATTGGGACCATAATATGGGTGGGCAGTATCATCAACATGACCTTCTATGGGAGAATGGAACGAAGTATTGCCCCAATAAGGTTGTTGGACCAAGGGAGGCGAGTGCGAATGATATGGATCTCCGCTTTATGCAACCACATTTTCTCCCACTTGGGATTTGGTAGCATCTCCTTGGTCGATAGCTTCCATAGGATTTTCTCCTGAAACTGGAATAAAAGCAGGTGGCAAGCCCCATACTCTTATGGACTGTCATAATTCAGCCAGTTTGTACAGTTCCTATCTAACCTAGGGTCTCAAAACTAGAAAACACACCAAAAATTTCTCTACTCAAGCTATAATCCAAATAAGAAAACTTAAATGATAGGAGGAGTTCAGATAGTCAGGTCTCTCACTAGGATTGTCAAGAAGGTGCCACTCACGATATACCTCAAGGGGATGTGCATAGTAATCTCCTTGAATGTTGTTTTTGGTGTATGGATCCAAGAAAGATGGCCAAAGGGCTTTTCTCAGATAGATAAGGTATCCTAGTTGGGTCTCCCGATATACGCAAGGTACGTGGGAGCTCAAATCAGTAGTAGTGTTGTCTAATGCATAACCATTCACAAGGGGCCTTCCTATATACAATCGAATACATGAAGTACCTTTCTATATACCTCAAGGGTATGTGAAAGGCTGTTTGATATACCGACGGTACGTGGAAGAACTGCGCGAGTCCCGGGATGTAATGCAGATGAGTAACGACAACTCCTACACTTAAGGACGCCCGAACATGTCTCTAGCCTATCACTCAAATTGCTATGTAAATTTTAGCCTATAACTACCGTTAATTTTAAAGTGGATGGTTAGGTGAATGCATGGAATTCTGACAGAAAAAGTAAAACCATGTATAATGTAGATGCAAATATTTCACTTTACTGTTTGTGGTATGCCTACCTACAAGAGGGAAAGAGAGTATTTCCTTTTTGTTTTGAAAACCAAAAATTCCCAAACGACTAATTTGAACAAATCAAATATAAATACAAGCAACACATTCCAAACTCATTTTTCTTTTTGAAAGCAATCAAAAGGGTAAGAGTCTCTTTTCCTAAAAGAAAAACGACAAGCACTCTACATGCATATGCACTCTATTTTTTTTATTTTTCTTGAAACATAGATATATCTAACTTAAAACTACATTAATTTTTCTTTTGGTGAGATAGTACTAATGCAAGGGAGACAAAAGAACACAGAGAACCTGAAAGCTTGTGAGGATAATCAGAGATCCAATGCCTTATGCTCAATAATGATAATGACATAATCTCAATAAAAAAAAATTCTTTTTAAAAGCAAAAAAAGAAGTCCTCTATGAAAAAAAATGAAATCAAGATGCTAATCAAATGGTTTTTCTTTCAGTCTTTATAAAATATATGAAAAGAGAACTAACTAAGACCTAAGCTTTCAAAAAATTCCTTTCAGAATCACAACCAACAAGCATGGAAGCAATGAATAATCAACAAGCCTAATCTAGCTTTTGAATTCTTCAATCAAACCAATCTTTTACCACGAAATTTTCAGCCATGAGCATATAGATTCTAACACACAAGCCTGATAGTGCAGGGCTGAAAGCAAACAAACTCAAGTTTTTGCAAAAAATGATAAAAAATAGTTATGGAACAAGGCCTACTTGGCACCGTGATGGAGGGGTCTTGACAGAGCGGTTCTGGACGAGCACTACTCCTGGATAACGGGACTCAGGCAGTGTCACTACTTATCTCTAACAGAGTTTAGGTGGTGGCACATCTTGTTTCCAATAGCACATGTGCGGTTCCCTGAATAGATCTAAAACACAAGGAGAACAAAAAATCAAGTTAGAAATTGATCAGATCAAGGAAAAGATTGATGAATTGATAGTGAAAAAGAGCGTATACAGTTGAAATAGTTCAGATATGAACAGATCTAAAAGTTTCAAACCAAAATTAACTAAGTTAGATGGCAGATCTAACAGAAGAGAGTTGGAGATGGAGCCTGGATTCGGACAAGAGTTCAAGGACTGAGGAAGATTAGAACAACTGATATTTTCACTGTTCCCCGGTGGAGTCACCAGATTTGTTATTAGGAATATTGCACCTTCTATGAACAGAAGCTGTTCCTCTGGTCAGAATGGTTCAGATCTAAAACAAGTGAGTGAACGGAAAAGGATGAAGACCTTCCCTGAATGTTGTAGAAATTTGGAATAATGCTTCAATTATGAACCTATGTACCTGCAAACATATCAAACATACAAGCACATCAAAGCTACCAGAAAATAATCTACATATCCATGCTAGTGACTAAGGAATCTAACAACATATACATGTGAAATCAAAACAACAGATATGTGGGACATAAATCAACTTTGCATTAAGAATGTATAAAGAAGCTTACAACTGTTTTCTTAGTGTCGATAAGCTCCTCCACGAGAAAAAAACTTCATTCCCATAAGCTCCAACTTTGCTCTCTATGCTCTCCAATTATTTGACTGGGTAGTCAATTCAACAACATAACAATACCTCTATAGTTCTCCCCCTCAACTATGGATATGAGCTTGTATTTATAAGGCTCAATGGATAGAGATAGTTGAGCGAATTATGGGTGAGGTGGCTCCAAGATCCTACCATGGGGGATCTCGAGCTCAAACTAACCCATAATGACAGGGATAAGGGAGGACATGAGGCTCAAGATCTAGAAGCCTCGAGAAACTTCTCTTTTTCCCATTTTACCTAGGGTACCGCTTTTGTTCCCTTATGACATAGTAGTTTAGATGAGAACTGCTTTAAGAAAAAAGTCTATAGGCGGTGGCACCACTTCTCTTTAATAGGATACAGGCGGTGCTGAGCAAGGTACCGCTCATCAGCCACAGGGTAAGCGTGGTGCTAGGTTTTTTCAAGTAGAATTGACAAACAGAGCAAGTTTCCACTCCAAGTGTTGGGATTAAGAGAAAACATGGAAGTTAAGGATCTCATCACATGATGGTGATAGGATTTAGGTATAACAAGTACCTTTGATGCAACAAAATATTGCATCACAGACCAAAGCATTAGAGATCACCAGGAATTTGGAAGCCTCACCAATTGGAGAGATTGGAAATGTTAAATTTATGAACCATTGATCTACAGGAAAATGAGAGAAATTGTGAAGTAGGATTATGCAGTGGAATATCAAGAACAATGTACACTAAACAAGACAAAATTGAGACAAATTTGATAATAATTGATAAGTTAATTACAACATTAATCTTCATTAATTCAGCAGTAATACAATGGTGTTAGACTAAGAAGAATTCGAATCATGTGGATAAGATTTGAATCTACCAACTAAACGTAATTGAATTGCTAACTTGGTGTGTCTACATCAATGCATGGGAGCCACTAGTCTAACTCCTGATGTCTAAATTAGTCTACAATCAGTTAAAATACTTAAACCAGTTAAACCGACGAATGAAACATAAAAAAGTGCTTGATAAACTAAGGAAAATGGGGAAAACCTCAGGGGAACCCCCCGCGCCCCGGCCTAAAAAAAATCAGTGAATCAGGAAAGAAAGATATAGTTAAGAGAAAATATTCCTCATTGGGTAATAACTTGTAGAAATTCTGCTACAATTTGCAGCACTATGTAGCAGGAATGCAGTATCTTGGTTCTTTTTTGTAGCAGCATCCTGAGACTGTGCATGTGAACTACTCAATTTTCTTCCGATCTGATGAATGTTCTTTGTGTTTCTTATTTATGGAGGAGGAATGGAATGATGAATTTTGTTCTTAATTGGGCCAAATTGTTGATCATTCGCTATCATTAAGTATCATTGCTGTGGAAGTTTGTTGCACCACTCTGTAGATAGAGAATCTACGTGAGAGAGTGCAACATGTTCATTTTGATACTGAGACCGTGTTCTCCTTCTACCTTCTAGATTCCTAGCACCATCCCCAACTGCTTCAATGAGATTTTGGGCCCATTTAGGCTTAGGCCAGTGATTTGGAATGAGAGTTGGATGTTGATCTAGATTATCATCAGGTACAAACTCAATACCAATATAATGTTGATCTTGTTCCTCTTCATCTAAATATGAAACATAACACAAAATATCATCATCAAATGGAAATTGAAGAGTGTTTATACCTCCTTTTGCTTCATATTGGGGTGGATCAAGTAACTAATCTTCTTCAAACTGAACAATGCACTCTATGAAGCACTTACTAGTTGAAAGCTCCATAAATTTATATGATTTTGCATCCTCAGTATATCCCAGCAGTATGCATTCGCTACTCTAGGATTGGAAGGCCTTTCTCTTGTCCATAGGTATTCTGGCCCAAGATTTGGAACCAAACACTCTCAAGTGAGAAACATCAGGCTTATGCCCATGTAATGCTTTGAAATGAGTGGCCCCAATCACTGATTTGTGTGGAACTCCATTGTATATGTATGAAGCACAGTTTACAACTTCAGCCCAAAGAGAAGGAGGAAGATTCTTGGCTTGGAGAATATAGGTTCCCATCTCCTTCAATGATCTATTTTTTCTCTCAGCCACACCATTCTACTATGGTGTGTATGGAACTGAGTGTTCCATTCGAATCCCCTTTAATTCACAATACTACTGAAAATATATTTTAATGTATTCACCTCCATTATATGATCTAATGGACTTTATCTTCTTTCTGAAACTATTTTCAATCAAGGATTTAAAAACTTTAAAATTTTTGAATACCTCTGATTTATGTTTCATAAAATATACCCAACAGAACCTTGGACAATCATCAATAAAAGTAAGGAAATACCTGGAACCATTGTTTGATGTTGTAGGCATTGGTCATGAAACATCACTATGTATCAGAGCAAGTGTAGAGGCAGCTATGTTTGCCTTCCCAACTTCATACCTCTTATTTGGATGCTTACCTACCAAGCAACCAGGACATACTCCATCTGATGTTTGGATGAGAGGAAAGCCTTCAACCATTTTTTCATTGTGGAGTTGTTGGAGATATTTGAAATCGAGATGCCCAAATGTCTCATGCCACAACTTGCTGCTGTTATTGGCATGAGTCAATAAAGTTGTTGGATGTGAAGCAGGCGGGAAATGGGAGAACTCATATGCCTTTGAGGCATGGTTAGCAAACCCTTTCACTATGATATTTCTAGTATATATTTTAGTGATTTATATCGAGTCAGAGTCGAATGTAAATCTCTTGGGAGATCCTATATGCATCATCTCATAAACAGACAACATATTTGATGCAAGAGAGGGCACATAAAGAACATTCTTGAACTCACTATGCTGGATTTTAATAGAACCTATCCTAGCAGCTGGTATTTTGGAGTCATCTCCCATATGAATTCTTGGTCCTCCTGATAGAGTGAGAGTGGTGAAGGATTCCCTCGAGCCAACCATATGGTTGGATTCTCCAGAATATATAAATTAATCTTTCAACTGAGCGAGGCCTGCCTTCAAGGTATGGAATCTCTCATGATCTTATGTGGGTTTTCCAACATCATATTTCTTAGCTCCTTGTGGGAGGTCAATATTTTTGTGTTCGAGTGTTGACAGTTGGTTGATTATCTTCTTGATGCACTGTCTCTCTAGATGAAACCCTATCATACATTATGGACACTTATTCTTCTCGAATTTCTTCTTTTTCATGGAACCCAAGGCTCCATCAAAAGATCTCTGATTCTTCTTTGGTTTCAAATCAGTGGTTTTGGGCTCCTTCCCTTTGTGCTTCCCTCTTTCTTGCACGTTGTTTGAGTTTCTCATCAAGAGTGCTTGATTCTTGGAGGTTTGAATCACTGCCATTTGAACCAATTTATCTTGATCTTATATTAAGGACTCAACAAAAGCATATAGAGAACACATATTCCAATTGGGAATGGAAGCTCTTCCAGAATGGAATGTAGAGACAAAGACTGAGTACTTAGATCCAAGCACAAGCTACTTATCTTTCCTATCTAATCCACATTGTTTGCATTGTAGTACTAGTGACTTGTATTTTGTGAAGAATTGTTGAATAGATTCAAAACTACTGGGTTGTAGAGCAATGATCTCATTTTCCAAAATATGCCATCGAAGATCATGTTGTTTTCCAAAAAAATATTCAATATTTTCCCAACCTGCCTTATGAGTCCTTATTCCCTCAAGTTGGAACAAAATATCCTGGGAGATATGAGTGCACATGAAGCCGAAGGGTGCCTCATCAAGCCGATTCAAAAATTTGTTCTTCTCAACATACTACTAGGGCTCATTTTATCTTACCATTTTCATCCTAAACAAACAAATCTTGCACAAGGAGACCTGCATATCTACCCTCCAATAAGAGTAGTTGAAGGGTGTAAGGATTCAGGGTACAAGAGTTGAAGAATCCATCTTTCTGTAAGCCGAAACAGTCAATTCCTCAAGAAGCTACATAGATACCTACAAATAACACTGCAAAAACCAAATTTAGTTCACAATCATGTCAGTTTCAATCCTTTCCAGCTCAACATGTACCCTTTCTCCGAGTCCATCACACCAGGAAAGACTTCTTTGGATAGAATCCAGAGGGAGAAAGGCTATCATTCTGGGATTTATGTGGAAACTCAGTTGCTTCTGGTGTACAATGGGGATCAGACAAGACTTGTTTCTATCCTTAATAAGGCTCTGATACCATGTTAAATTTGTGAACCATTGATCTACATGAAAATGAGAGAAATTGTGAAGTAGAATTATGCAGTGGAATATCAAGAACAATGTACATTTAACAAGACAAATTTGCAACAAATCTGATAAGAATTGATCACTTAATTACAACATTAATCTTCATTGATTCAGCAGTAATAAGATGGTATTATAATATGAAGAATTCAAATCATGTGGATAATATTTGAATCTACCAACTAATCCTGGTTGACTACCTAACTCAGTGTGTGTAAACCACTACATGGGAACCACTAGTCTAACTCACGACGTCTAAATCAGTCTACAATCAATTAAACTAGTTAAAGCAGTTAAAATGATGAGGTATGTGGAAAAAGGTGTCACTTGAGTTAGCATAACTTCCTACCTACAACAACCAAGTGATGGAGGATGATGGTGGCACTCAGAGTGGCTCCTACAATGTAGGGATTGGCACCGGTGGCACCAATGTTACCAGTGGCACCAGGGTCACCAATCTCATGGTGGCAACAAACTTACTCAAATGACTCCTAAGTTAGGAAATATGATAAAAAAAGACTATATATGGCCAACGGAGGATTATTTAATCCTAACAGGAAATGCTATGTCATAGATCGAGTCGTAGTTAGCTACCTTATCGCTTTGGATCTAGGATATCAAAAAGGGAAAATAAGTTCGAGAAGACATATGGTGTACACGTCGTAAGATAGTAGGGCATCATAAATATTCATGCCCATATTTTCTGAATTACCTTTATTCTAGTGCCCCAAATCCACTAAATATAGAAGGAATTCCTTGGTTCAGAGTTTTCTAGACCTGAGGTCATCGATATGAAGAATGCTTGTACCTAGAGAAGGTAGTAAGCTCAACTGCCAGTCTTTATTGCAAGTTTTGTCGATCTATAGGAAATGATGAAAAATATTGTCGAGCCTATTAATTAATCCAAGAAAAGTCAGTCGATACATATTTAATGAAGAATGATGAGAAAATGCAAGCCTAAATAACTAATGTACAATATGCTCAGCCAAGGGAGGAGGTACTTTTAGAGGTCGTGGAAGAGGAGGTGGATTTTATTGAGGAAGAGGGGAACTTATCCTCTATAATTGTGGACAACCAGGATATTATGCCATATATTGTACAAATCCTATGTTGACATGTTCATATTGCAAGGAAATGGATCATACCATAGAGGACTATCCATATATTATTGCTAAATGGAAAGCTAAAGCTAATACAAATTAGAACCAACTATCAAACACTGATCAGAATGTACAAAATATTACAACTGAAACTAGAGAAAACCACCTCATTGTGGCTATTGTAAATAGAGGAGGTTCTATTACAGGAGAGGATGGATACATGTACTTTCCAAATTCCCGAGCTGGACTAAATGCCCACCAATAGGCGCCTTTTAATGTACAAAATAAGAAGCAAGTATTCATGGGAGAACAACAAGAGTTTTTAGAGAAATAGAAAAGGTGCATCGATATCACACCCTAAACCACTATTCGATGAAGGACCTATATATGATATGCCACCACGATTTGACTTATCTATCAAAACAAAGGAGACAAAATTGGTAAGTTCTTTAAAGGATTTCCTTACAAGTTGTCTGGAATTACTAAAAGATGAGCATGCAATACAAGAGTTATCTATGATGACAGAAGAATGATACGATCATACAAAAGATAAATTTGTCAATCATATCAATAGGAGATGAAAGATTGGACGTGAGCTTTGTATGAGTGCTCAGATTAGTGATTATGATATGGACTTCATAATATTGGATAGGATCATATGTGAATATTTTGACTAAGAAAATGTGGGAATGTATGGGACGAACTAAGTTAGTATGGTTTCCAATTCAGTTAAGACTAGCAAATCAATTAAATATTTTACAGGTAGGACAACTATCAAGGGTTCCCGTCGACATAGAAGGGAGTTGTACCCACGCAAATTTCGAGGTAGTTGAAATAGTCAACGATACTAATATTTATCGTACTCTGTTGTGTATATATTAGGAAATGGATAATTAGACAATCATTAATTTCAAGAATCATTAATTATCTTTTCAATACTCGAAAATGAGAGTGGTCACACAGATAGATCCATTGGAAGGAAAAATGTATGTCGATCCATACAAAGGTGAGTATGATACAACAAAATTAGATAAAATATATATTGTTTCTCCCACTCTAGAAGCTTATATCAATCCTACTATGGATGGCATGTTGGGTTGGAAGAGTGTCACCTCCTGTTCCTCATATTCATGTGAGGCATTGAAAAATTAACAAAATAGATTACATGAAGTATCAATGAGGAAGTGTGCTAAGATTACAAAGTCCCTACGTTGGGATGCTTTAGAAGTGCATGAATTACCTACTTATGAAGGGATACCTAACCTCGACATATTTTTAGGGGAATTTGAAAGCATAGTACCAGAACAACAATGACTATTGGCTCTAGATGTTCCTTTGAAGTCCACTCTAGAAAGATGGTGGGATACACATAAATAGAATATCATAGTTTGGTCATAATGTATAATTTTGATCGAACTTTGGTTTGGTGAGGAATATCAACATATTGGAAAGAATTATAATGGATAGAAGAATCCATTTGATCATGTCAATGCTTTCACCATGACATGGTCTTTGCGACCGCGACAAGAGTGGGTACACTTGTTCATCCATACCCTAGATATGATACCAAGGAACTGGTATACATCGCTAGAATTGTGGCATGACACTATAGTCTGAGATCAAATCGTAAGAAGTTTCAAACATAATTTCAGTTATCCCAATGAGAGTCCGTCTATCAATGCATCCCTACAAGTTGTTGAGGAAATTTTTTCGAGGATATTTTGATATCTATGTCGAACCTACCACAATGGAATGCGACAGTCGAAAATATAATGCAATGTTACAATATCCCAGACAAATATGTAGAACCTGAAGACGATGACCCCCATGATATCTGTTTTCGAGAATCAAAAGGAACCATAGTAGTAGAAGGACCAAGTATATCATTTAATAAGATATTGAAGCTATTAAAAATTAAGAAAGTAAATATTGGTCTCCTGAAAAATCCAAAGTTTACGAATATTGGTGATTATTGGGATGATGAAATTGTTGAGAAGATTACTAATCTGCTGCATGAATTTCAAGACTTGTTCCCAACCAATTTTTCTAAAATGAAAGGTATAGTGGGTGACCTAGGAGATATGAAGATACCCTTAAATACATATGCAAAACTAGTAAAGCAACAACCATACTGGTTAATTGTGTGGTACAAAGAAAAGGTTAAAGAAAAAATATACATGATGTTGGATGCAAGAACTATCGATCCTGATGAAGAATCTAAGTGGATTAGTCCTATGGTTGTGAAGAATAAGAAAACATGAAAATTACACATTTCTGTCAACCTCTGAAAGTTAAAGAGGTTTTCCCGCACGATCCATTCCCTACTTGTTTTACTAATGAAGTGCTAGAAAGTGTCAGTGGCCAAGAGATGTATTCATTCACTAATGGGTTTCTAGACTACCATCAGATTCATATAGAAAAATAAATTGACATAAGACCACATTTGCAGTAGAGTGCGGCTTCTTTCAATACACGGTAATGCCTTTTGGACTCAAAAATGCACTTGCCATATTTTCTAGAATTGTTGTTGCTTCATTTAAAGAATTCATACACAAGTTTTTGGAAGTCTATTTTTATGATTGGACAATCTATGGGATTATTAAGGATCACATCGACAACCTTCATCTCATGCTAGAAAGATGTCAACAATATCAGATCTCCCTAAATTTAAAGAAGTGTATATTTTGTGCACCCTTTAGTATTTTGTTGGGGCATGTTGTATGTAAGGAAGGAAAACTTATGGATTCTCCTAAATTTTTAATCATAGTCGATCTACCACTGCCTACTTTAGCCAAGTAGTTGCATACTACAATAGGACATACCTGGTACTGTCGTAAGTTCATAAGAGGTTATGCTGAAATTACTGCTCTAATGCAGAATCTACTTAATAAGGATGTAAAGTTTCAATGGAATGAAGAATATCGAAATATCCCCAACATGTTAAAAGAGAGGATGATTTCTGCACTGATATTGGTTTTCCTGGAATATAATTTTTTTTCCATGTTCATGTCGACAAATCATTTGTCAGATTGAGAGATTTCTTATCCTAACCTAGTGAGGGGTCCATCTACCACCCCATTTATTTCGCTAGTAGGAATTTGTATACGATGGAAAATAATGATACAACCATTCAAAGAGAAGGTCTCACCATGGTCTATGCTTTGAAGAAATTTCATCAATACTTATTAGGATCTCACTTCAAGATGTTCATTGACCACTTTTCACTTTGATACCTAGTTAATAAGCTAGTGTTGGGGGGGATATTTGTCGATGACTTCATCTCTTCCAGGAGTTTGACTTCAAGATCAGTGTTAATTCTAGAAGGCTTAATGTTGGTCTTGACCATCCGTTAAGAATAGAAACAAGAGAAAAACCTAGTAATTTGGATGATAATCTACCTGATACACAACTTTATGCTATGAAGGTTACATATGAATATTTTGAGGACATCATCACCTTTTTGTCTACAGGAATTCCATAACTCACTTTGCAAGCATTTGATAAATGGGTTGTATATTTTTTGGAACCTATCAACCTACTTGATAAGCAGGATGGTTCATGCTATATCATCACTATGCCAAACTATCTAACATGCTAAGTTGAGGCTACTCCTGTCAAATATTTCACTTATGCGATTGCAATGATGTTCCTATTCGACAATATTGTCAACAAGGTTTGGATGCCCCAAGGTTCTGGTTAGTGATTAAGGTATGCATTTTTTAAACAAGACGATTGAAGCACTCACTACATAATTCCAGATGTAACATAGAAAAATGACACCTTATCATCCTCAAGCAAATGGTACTATCGAATCCTTTAATAAAATTTGGAGAATTCTCTAACTAAGATATGTAATTTCAACCAAGATGATTGGGATATGAAGATTCTCATAGTGTTATGGGCCTACCGTACTACATGTAAAACATTAATAGGGAACACACCTTTTAATTTGGTCTATGGGAAGGAGGTTATCATGCCAATGGAGTTTATTGTACCTAGCCTAAGAATAGTTGCTTACACTAGTAAAAGCTTATACTGGTGCAATTGAGGAAAGGTTGTCACAAATATCATAGTTTGTAGTGTTAGAATAATCAACCCATAGTTTACCCATTTAGACATTAATTTAATTATTTCTGTCTTATTAGCCTAGTTCATGTGTCCCACCTTGTGCAAGTTGTCTTTTACCTATCCATAGTGGTCAAACTTGCCTCATTTGACTCATGTAGCAAATGGGAAATCCCAAGGAATCAAATCTACTTTATTCCTGGCCTCCTAGGCACCTTTCTGCTTTTTCTGCTTTATTCCCTGCTTTTTCAGTGTTTAAGGCAAATAGAAAAGCTAGACTAGGTGAGGTGAACTAGTTTTTTGTCCTCTTCATCCTCCACTCTTTTCTCCATGAAAAAGCATGTATGAGCTGCCATTCCACCACTCTTTAGCTTTCCTAATCCATTTTTCTAATTCGTGAGCTCCATGACAGATTTGGGATCAGCTTTTTACACCTATGGGGGATTTGCTTATTTTTAGTAAGCCTTCTTTATGCTAGATTCGAATTGCTCCTCATGCATTTGAATCCATGATGTATTTTATTTATGCAACAACCTATAATTATACACAGTTGGCTATTGCACACTGAGTTAATATAGTTTAGTGTTCAGCTCCAATTTCAGTCTCTTTTGTGAGTGATTTTGCATGATCAATTGTTAATTGTTGTGAGTGAAATTAATCTATCACCTGGTTCAATTTACACATGGTATCAGATCCATTGTATATTGTTATCTCTCCTTCAAAATTGTTTTGTAGGTTCGACATCAGTGACTGGGAGCCTTCTATTGACAGCCGGGACAAATTTTCTAAGCTATGGATCAATCACAGAAAACTATCTTGACTCCCTTCAATTTATTTGAATGGAAAGCAGAGACGGAGATAATATTGAGAGCGAAAGGAATCTACAGGGTCACTATGGAAATAGAAGCAGAGCCCAATGTAGCTGCAGAGAAGATAAAATGGCACAACAGGAGGGATGAGGCTTATGGCCTCCTGTGTCTGAGTATTTCTAGAGACCTCCTTTTCCATCTTGATGGATTGAA
>LPNX010153481.1:132088-177551 GCA_001517045.1 Pseudotsuga menziesii | reverse complement strand
TGACTCTCTCACTGAAAGTTTAGGCAAAGGAAGGATAGATCTTGATCATGGTCAGTTCAGCAATGTGTTGTATGTGCCTGGTCTTGCCTCCAACCTCTTGTTAGTGTACCAAATGACCCACACTGGGTCTCCTAAGAAATTCATATTCTCCCCTGATGAAGTTGAGATCACAGAGATCTCAACTGGTAGAGTCATTGCAAAAGGAGTTGCAAATCATGCTCAAAAGGTATACATGTTCTCACACTTCCTACCTTACTCAAACCCCTCTGCTCTTCTGATTCATGCTAATGAAGCAAGCAAGCTTGGGCATGAAATATTTGGCCACCTAAAATACAAATATCTTTCTGATCTTAGTGAAAAAGATATAGTCATAGGGTTTCCCAAGATAAAATTTTCCAAAGGAGTCTGCCAAGGTTGTATCCTAGGAAAACACCCAGAGCACAAATTTGAGAGAGCTAGTCATGAGAGAACCTTTGCACCCCTCGAGCTGATCCACAATGATGTTTCTGGCCCATTCCCTCATATGTCCATGATTCAGGCCAAATATGCATTGAATTTCATTGATGACTTTTCCAGGTATTGCTGGGTTCACTTCCTGAAACACAAGTCTGAAGTTTTTGGCCTATTCAAAGTCTTTAAGGCTTTGGTTGAAAACCAGTCTGGAAGGAAACTCAAGGCCCTCAGATATGAAAATGGTGGTGAGTATGTCAAGTCTGAGTTTATTAATTATTGTGCAGATGTAGGTATTCAGATGCAGCATTCTATCCCTTACACACCACAGCAAAATGGTGTTGCTGAGAGGAAGAACAGATCACTGAAGGAGATGGCAACATGCATGATGGAGGCCAAAACTTTGCCACCAAAGTACTGGGCCGAAGCTATCAAATATGTAGCCTATATCCAGAATAGGGTGCCTCACAAACAGCTTGATGGCATGACTCCCTTCGAAGCATGGAGTGGGCACAAGCCAGATGTGACCCATTTCAGGATTTTTGGCTCAAAGGCTTGGGCTAGAATTCCAACAGAGAAGAGAAAGGCTTTGCAGCCCCAAAGCCAAGAGTGTCTTTTTGTTGGATACTCTGAAGATTCAAAAGGGTACAATTTGATAAATTTTCGCACAAACAAATCCTTCATTGAAAGGTGTGTTCAGTTTGAAGAAGAACCCCTTGCAGTAGTGGAAGTTGGTGAAGCCTCTTCACCACCTGAACCTCAAGAAGTAAGTAAAGAGTTTGTTGAACATGATGATTCTTATTTTTATAATGGAGATGAGTTTATTGCATACCCTAACAGCCCTACAAGGCCAAAATGGGCAGCCAAGACACTACATGTAGCAGGTGAGCTAGCTGGGGATCCCAATGACCCAAGGAGGACTATATCTCAGTTTGAGAGTGGTCTGTGCATGAAGGATCCTATGTTTGCTGAAAAATGATATTTGATGGTGGATTCTGATCCTCAAACATATGAAGAAGTAGTAGGAGATCCAAGATGGCAAACAGCCATGAAGGAGGAGTTCAGCTCACTCCAGAAGTGCAACACATGGGAGCTAGTGGATCTTCCTCCAGGAAGAAAGTTAGTCTAGTGTAAGTGGGTCTATAAGACCAAATTTGATGCTGATGGTTCACCACTGAAGCAAAAGGCCAGATTGGTAGCCAAGGGCTACTCACAGTTTCATGGCATAGATTACAATGAGACCTTTGGCCCAGTGGCAAAGATGGATTCCATCAGGCTAGTCTTAGCCATTGTAGCCTTAAGGCGATGGGAGGTACATCACATGGATGTAAAATGTGCCTTCCTGAATGGAGATCTCACTGAAGAGATATATATGCAGCAGCCTCAAGGTTTTTCTGCTAACCCTTCTCTTGTGCGCAGGTTAATAAAGTCATTGTATGGGCTAAAGCAAGCCCCCAGGGCTTGGAATGCCAAGATCGATAGCTTCTTGCTATCACTGAATTTTGTTCGGTGCAAATCAGGTCCAAATGTCTATTTGAAGTTAGTTAATGGTTCATTAATGATCATTGTGTTATATGTTGATGACCTCCTCATTACAGGAAGCTCAAAGGATGAGATTGCTTCCTTAAAAGGAGCTATGAACCAAGCCTTCTCCATGACAGATTTGGGGCTCTTAAGTCAACTTTTGGGGCTTGAGATTGCTCAAAACAAAGCTGGAATCAAGGTGCACCAGTCCAAATATGCCTTGGGATTTCTGAACAAATTCAGAATGAAGGATTGCAAAGCAAGCAAAACTCCTTTCCTTTCAGGAGTGAAGCTGGAAGAAGCTGATTCTTCACCTATGGTAAACAATACACTGTATAGGAAATTGATTGGATGTTTGTTGTATTTGACACATACTAGACCTGATATTTGTTATGCAGTAAGTGTGGCTTCTATATTCATGGATCAGACTCAAGAGATCCATTGGAAAGCAGCCAAAAGGATCCTTAACTTTGTTCAGGGAACAAGGACACATGGGATCTTCTATAAAGCAAAATCTGATCTTGATTTGATTGGATTTACTGACAGTGATTGGGTAGGTGATAGCACAGACAGAAAGTCCACATCAGGATATGTGTTCATGCTTGTACAAGGGCCAATCAGCTGGTCAAGCAAGAAACAGAGTTCCATTACACTCTCATCTACAGAAGCAGAGTACAGAGGAGTTGTTAATGCAACAACTCAATGTTTATGGTTGCAGGGTTTACTTGGAGAGTGTGGCTTTGAACCAGAGTACTCAACTACCATCTAATGTGATAACCAGAGTACCATTCAAATCTGCAAAGATCCAGTTCATAAGCAGAGAACCAGACACATTGAGATCCATATGCACTACATCAGAGAACTTGTGCATGATGGCACCATTCACCTACTCTTCTATTCATCTTCAGAACAAGTAGCTGATATCTTCACCAAAGAATTTTGTGAGAAGACCTTCAGCAATCTCAAATCACTACTGGGGATTGCTGATCATGCTATGAAAGCATGAGTGAAGCCAAGATTCTACAATTTTGTTTTACAGTCCATGTTTAAGGGAGGATTTTCCCAAGTTGGTTTTGCCTCTTTCCTTGTTTAAATGGACATGCAGTATGTAAAGGGTGACTAAGCCTTGTTGCTAGGCCCTATAATTTTCTGATATATTACTCATAAGTCAGGCTTAAGGGGGGGTGTTAGAATAATCAACCCATAGTTTACCCATTTAGACATTAATTTAATTATTTCTGTCTTATTAGCCTAGTTCATGTGTCCCACCTTGTGCAAGTTGTCTTTTACCTATCCATAGTGGTCAAACTTGCCTCATTTGACTGATGTAGCACATGGGAAAGCACAAGGAATCAAATCTACTTTATTCCTGGCCTCCTAGGTGCCCTTTTGCTTTTTCTGCTTTATTCCCTGCTTTTTCAGTGTTTTAAGGCAAATAGAAAAGCTAGACTAGGTGAGGTGAACTAGTTTTTTGTCCTCTTCATCCTCCACTCTTTTATGCATGGAAAAGCATGTATGAGCTGCCATTCCACCACTCTTTAGCTTTCCTAAGCCATTTTGCTAATTCATGAGCTCCATGACAGATTTGGGATCAACTTTTTACACCTATGGGGGATTTGCTTATTTTTAGTAAGCCTGCTTTATGCTAGATTTGAATTGCTCCTCATGCATTCGAATCCCTGATGTATTTTATTTATACAGCAACCTATTATTATACAAGGTTGGCTATTGTACACTGAGTTAATACAGTTTAGTATTCAGCTCCAATTTCAGTCTCTTTTGTGAGTGATTTTGCATGATCAATTGTTAATTGTTGTGAGTGAAATTAATCTATCACCTGGTTCAATTTCCACATTTAGAAGATCAGTTTGTCATAATATTTCACCAACAAGTGGAAAATGATAGAAAAAAATACTGGCATGATTGACACATCATATAAAATAATTTCAAATGAGGGGGTTTAATCCCCCTATATGAAAGTAAGTTCTTCAAACATCGTAGTAAGATTAGAACTCATTGAATGGGTTAGTATGTGATAAATTTTATTACTGAGAGAGGATCAATGAAGTTACAGAAACTATATGGTGACCTTGTTGATGGATTATTGAATGACAATTGGCTAAAACATTATTGAGATAACTAATCCCATTGTACATAAGAATGTCAATAAAAGGGGGGGTGGGGAAGTCATTCTGTGTTGAAGTCATTATATGTCACAGTTTTTTGGTTTTGATTGTAGTTTTTTTGTGTCATAGTTGATGATGCAGGAGCATCCAACTCAGAATTCGTTGATTGACGAGTTAACATTCCATGTAATCACTTCTAGATGGATAGGATTCACTATTAGATAGATAGGATTAGTTTTATTTTGTAATAAGTGGAAATTTTCCATTATTCTCCTTGAACCTTGCGAGGAATTATTCAAGGATTGATCTTTGTTGATAGGATTTACTTTTATTAGTTGTTTAGATCCAATCTATTCCAATCTAGTAGGTTTGTAGTGTGTTATAAAGGGAATTGAATGTAGAATATAGGGCATGAGTGGATGAGAGATGTGTGCATAGAAGAGTGAGCAAGGATTGAAGAAGTAGAGTCTTTATACCTAATTTAATTTCTAATAATTGAATGAAGAACAAATAATTAGAATCTGCGTATGATTTGATTGAATTCATGTATTCACATGACTCTGTGGAAGTATGAATTCATTTCATGTTTAGTGTAAATTCACTACATATAAATCTGTGTATAACTTCTGTGGCTTTGTGTTTCCATAACCTCCGAATTGAAAGAGAAATTGATCCTTTCAATGATCAATTCAGCAAAAATCACAGAGAAGTTAAAGAACGCATATCTTGGAAATATCCAAGGTTGTAATAAATTTCTGAAACAAAGGGAGGTAGATCTGCAGAGTTATATCATGATCCACATATGGATACAGATCAACGATCGAGAGCTATTCCGCAAGGATCGATGGTGCAGAAGAGTGAAGTGCAGAAACCAAGAGAGTGGAGAAGTGCGGAAACCCAGTTTCAAAAGTTGACAAGCCAACTTCCGAAACCCATTGAATTGCTAAAGGATTTCTTTGGCCTTCTAAAGTTTGGAAATAGAAAAAGTTTAGAAGTGATCGTTGGAATTCAGATTTAGATTGACAGAGAAGATCGATCATCAAAAAGGATCGATGATCCACAGTGATTTCGCTGGGAGGAATTATATGTTTTGGAAAACTTTTCATGTGTGCAAAATTCTTATGAAAAATGCTTCATAGTTTTTGGAGTCCACCATTGATTTGGTGGGGACACTCATCGGATAATCAACAATCATTTACTTGATTCAACTAGCAAGTTGATTAACAGTAGAGAGCAGGCACAAAATTTTTATCCAAAGGAGTTTGTTACAGGTTTGAGTCCTCCTAAGTGAGTTGGATGATAGATCAACTACTTTGTGAGCTGATTGGATGAGTTTGGTGAGCTGATTTGGACCCACATCTCCTACCTGGCATCATGTTTGGTATCAAAGATTAGTTGAGCCTGTAGAAAGATGCCGCTAAAAAGAGGACGAGAAAATGGGGTTCCTATAGGATGTGGTCGAGGAAGAAAACCTACAGATACAGATGTATAGAGAGACATGGGAAGATTGGAAAAAAGAATGGAAGCTATAGAAAGAAAGAACCACTCAGAAAATCTAGATAACAATAATGAAGAAGAATAATTCCCTGACGAAGAAGAAGAGTATCCTAAAGAAGTCATATTTTTAAAGATGCCAATGAAAGGCAGTAGCAGATCAATAGTGGATGTAGCTATGTATGAAGGTAACTTAAATGTTGAAGAACTCATGGATTGGATTAATGCTCTGAATATTTTTTTTTTTTGAAGAAATTGAAGACAAGAAGAAAGTAAGATATGTAGCTACCAGAATGAAGGGACATGCAACTATCTAGTGGGATGAGCTCTAGATCCATCGAGAAAGAAGAGGTAAGTCAAAAGCAAACTCTTTGGATAAGATGCTACGTAAGATTAAGAGTCAGTTTATGCCTAACGACTATCAATTGAATCTTATTAGACAATTATAGAACCTTAGACAGAAGTCCATGACTATAAAAGAATACACAAAAGAATTTTTTAGATTGAGTATTAGAGATGGAAACACACAGGGAGGTCTAGAAAGAGTAGTTAGGTATATCAATGGATTAAGATATGATATACATGATGAAATCAGTTTATTAAATCTTGAAAATTGTAAAGATGCATATCAAGTAGCTTCAAAGGTAGAAGAGAAACTATTAAGAAAATGAAACCAGAGAAATAGGGGAAAGAATATAGTAAGAGGAAGAGGATCTCCTAGTAGTGGAGGTAGAACTTCCAAAGATGGAGTTGAGGGTTCTAGCAGCCAGTCATCCCATAGAGGAGTATTCATAGGAGGCAGAGGAAGAGGTAGGCATAGAGAGGTAAAGTGTTATGCTTGTGGAGAGATTGGACATATATCTTGGAATTGTCCAAGAATTCAGTATTCAGGTTAGAGAAATGTGAATGTTGCAGAGACTCAAGAAGAGTCAAAAGAAGAAACATAGATGATTAACCCTCCAGAGGAAGGATAATCTCTTATGTTGAAGAGAGTCTGGGTAAAATCAGAGAAGCAAGTACATGAACCAACCCAAAGGAAAATTTTGTTCAAAGTAAAGTGTAAGTCACAAGGTAAGCGTTGTAAAATGGTTATTGATAGTGGTAGTACAAATAATTTGGTTTCCACTGAGATGGTAGAGCAGTTGGGATCGAAGAGGATGAACCATCCCAATCCCTACAAAGCATCCTGGTTGTAGAAAGGACATCATCTATAGGTGAATGAGAAGTGTAATGTGGAATTCTAGATTACTAATTACAAATATGAATTATTATGTGACATAATGCCTATGGATGTGTGCCATATACTCTTAGGGAGGCCATGGAAATATGACAGGAAAGTTGTTCATGATGGGAGGAAAAATATTTATTCTCTGGAGAAAGATGGGAAGAGACATACTTTGTCACTCTTGGAATATGAAGTAGTTAAGGAAGGTTTAAGGTCAAACATTTTGTTGATGACTAGAAAATAATTGTTGCAAGAAGTTCAGAAAGAGTAGGATCTACATTTTTCCCTTTTGGTAATCCAAAGGTAATTTTAATTTCTACGAATTTAGATGATTTTCCTGTTGAAGTTAAAACATTGCTTGATGAGTGTGTTGACATTATTGTGGATGCGTTTCCAAATGATTTACCCCTTGTAATAAGTATTAGTCATCACATTGACTTAATACTTGGTGCAAGTTTACCTAATAAAATGGCATACATATTAACTCCTCAAGAAAATGAAGAAATCAAACAGTAGGTACATGAGCTATTGGATAAAGGATTGATAAAATAAAGTTTGAGTCCTTCTGCAGTGTCCATTATACTTAGTCCAACGAAATATGGTGGGTGGGGGATGTGCACTGACTCTAGGGAAATCAACAAGATGACTATCAGGTATAGATTCCCTTTACCTAGAATTGATGATCTCATGGACTGTTTAAGTGGTTCAAAATATTTTTCCAAAATATATTTGAAAAGTGGATGTCATTAGATTAGGATAAGGGAAGGGGATGAATGGAAGACAACATTTAAAACTAATGATGGTTTGTGTGATTGGTCAGTAATTCCATTTGGGCTTACTAATACACCCAGTACCTTCATTAGGTTGATGAATGAGGTTTTAAAAGAATTTACTGGAAATTTTGTGATAGTGTATATAGATGACATTCTGATTTTCAATCATAATAGAGAGGAGCATTAAGACACCTTAAGTTTGTGTTCATGACTTTGGAGAAAGAGAAGTTGCTGATAAATTTGAAGATGTGTAGTTTCATGAAGAAAGAATTAATTTACTTTGGATTTGTAGAATTAGAAGAAGGACTGAATATGGATCATGAAAAGGTACAAGAAATTTTAAATTGGCCAGTTCCAAAGAATGCTTATGAGGTAAGGAGTTTCCATGTACTTGCTAGTTTTTATAGGACGTTCATTAAAAATTTCAGTCATATTTGTGCACCTTTGATAGATACTCTCATAGGGAGTAGAAAACCTTTCAAATGGACAAAATAAGTTGATAGAAATTTTAAGTCGCTAAAGAAAAAGATAACTGAGAAGCCTATTTTGGATTTTCCCATTTTTTACAAAGTCTTTCAAGTAGAGGCAGATTCTAGTGGAACAATAGTGGGAGTAGTTTTGAGTCAAGAGTAGAGGCCAGTGGCATACTTCAGTGAAAAATTGAATGAAGCAAGAAAAAGTACTCTTCATATGATAAATAATTCTATGTTGTTGTGTAGGATCTTAAGAAGTGGATACATTATTTGATTCCTAAGGAATTTGTGTTGTATTATGACAATCACACTTTGGAGTTCATAAACAGTCAGCCTAAGTTAAACTAGAGTCATGTTAAATGGGTAGAATGTTTGCAGAACTTTACCTTTGCTATCAAACATACAAGTGGTAAGTCTAATAAAGTTGTTGATTCTTTGAGCAGGATAAATCTGGTATTACAAGAAGTTAAGGTCATTACTTTGGGATTTGAAAACTTGATTGATGTGTATAAAGAATATTTAGATCTCAAGGATATATATGAATCCTGTGAAAATATAGTTACCCATAACAGAAGCCAATAGTTATATTATATGTTGTAGGAAGGTTTTCTATTCAAAGATAGTAATTTTGTATTCCAATATGTTCAATGGGAGAGAATTTAATTCAAGAAAAGCATAGTGGAGGTCTATCGGGACATTTTGGACAAGACAAGACTTTTTCTCTGGTGAGTAATTTTTATTTTTGGCCAAAGATGCAGCATGATGTGAAGAATTTTGTTGAAATATGAAAACCCTACCAACATGCAAAGGGAAGAAGTCAGACCATAGGATTGTATCAACCCTTGCCTATTCCAGCTAGGCCTTTGGATTTGATAAGCATGGATTTTGTTTTGGGTTTACCTAGAACTTAGAGAGGTCATGATTCAATTTATGTTGTAGTAGATATATTTTCCAAAATGGCTCATTTTATTGCATGTAAGAAGACTAATGATGCAACCAATATTCCTAATCTATTCTTTTATGAAATTGTAAAGTTGCATGGGTTTCCTTTGAGTATTGTGTCTGACAGAGACACAAAGTTTGTTGGGAATTTTTGGAGAACTCCATGGAATAAATTGGGGACCAATATCTATTTTAGTTCTACTTATCATCCTCAGACTGATGTCTAGATTGAAGTGGTAAATAGAAGCTTGGGAAACATACTAAGAAGTCTTGTGTATGAACATCCAAAATAGCAGGACTTGACTCCTGCTCAGGCTGAGTTCGCATACAATGATTCACCCAATAGAAGTACATGCATGAGTCCTTTTCAAATTGTCTATGGGATGCATCCAAGAGGTGTATATGAACTTATAGATTTGGGAAAACAAGAAAGGAGAATTGTAGAGGGTGAAGACTTTGCAATTATCATGCATGTGTTGCAGGAGAATATCAAGAAGAGATTATAGGAAAGTGCAGAAAAATACAAACAAAGATCAAACTTGAAGAGAATAGAAGTAAACTTTCAAGTTAGAGATTTAGTGATGGCCTATCTTAGAAAGGAAATTTTCCCTAAAGGAACTTATAATAAATTGAAGATTAAAATGATTGGACCTTGTAAAGTTTTAAGGAAGTTTTCTACAAATGGTTATGAGATTGAGCTTCCTTCTGACCTTCAGATTTCACCAATTTTTAATGTTTCAGATTTATATCCTTTTAGAGATGTAGGTATCCATACATATGGTATAGATTCAGATGGAGATGATTCAACTATATATTGGCAAGGACAAATTCCATAGAAAGAACAACCTAAAATTGAAGCCATCCTTGACAAGAGAATTCTAAGGAAGACCAAAACAAAAACCTTCTTTCAGTACTTAGTCAAATGGAAGAATCAGCCTACTGAAGATGCAACCTAGATGACAAATCAAGAAATTTCCAAATACAATGTGCATCCTAAAGACTTATTGGATAATTCTTTTCTTCCCCTAGAGTATGATGCAGGAGCATCCACCTCACAATTCGTTGACTGATAAGTCAAAATTCCATGTAATCACTTCTAGATGGATAACATTCACTGTTATATAGATAGGATTAGTTTTATTTTGTAATAAGTCGAAATTTTCCATTATTATCCTTGAACCTTGCGAGGAATTGTTCAAGGATTGATCTTTGTTGATAGGATTTACTTTTATTAGTTGTTCAGATCCAATCTATTCGGATAGGGTAGGTTTGTAGTGTGTTATAAAGGGAATTAAATGTAGAAGACAGGGCATGAGTGGATTAAAGGTGTGTCCATAGAAGAGTGAGTGGGGAGTGAAGAAGTAGAGTCTTTGTATGTACTTGAATTTCTGATAAATTGAATGAAGAACAGAGAATTAAACTCTGGATATGATTTGATTGACTTCATGTCTTCACATGACTATGTGGAAGTATGAATTCATTCTGTGTTTAGTGTAAATTCACTCCATATAACTCTGTGTATAATTTATGTGGCTTTGTGTTGTCATAACCTCCGAATTATAGAAGGAATTGATCCTTTCAGTGATCAATTCAGTGAAAATCACAGAGAAGTTAAAGAACGTGTATCTTGGATAGATCCACAGTCATAGCTAATTTCTGTAGTAAAGGGACATAGATCTACAGAGGTAGATCGTGATCCACATAAATGATCGAGGGAAAATCTGTAAGGATCAATGGTGCAGAAGAGTGAAGTGTGGAAACCGTGGAAGTGGAGAAGTGCGGAAACCCAGTTTCGAAAGTTGACAAGCTAACTTTTGCAACTCACTAAATTGCAAAAGGAGTTGTTTGGTCTGCTAAAGTTTAGAAATTGGAAAATTTTAGAAGTGATCATTGGAAGTCATATTTAGATCGACGGCGGAGAGTGATCATCAAAACAAATCAATGATCCACAACGATTTTGCTAGGAGAAGTTGTGGGTTTTGGAAAACTTTTCATGTGTGTGAAATTCTTATGAAAAGTTTTTCATAGTTTTTGGAGTCCACCATTGATATGGTGGGTACATTGATTGGATGATCAACAAGCATTTTGTTGATTCAACTAGAAAGTTGATTAACAACAAAGAGTGGGTGCAAAATTTTTATCCAAAGGAGTTTGTTATAGGTTTGAGTCCACCTGAGTGAGTTGGATGACATATCACCTACTGGATCGAGTTTGGTGAGATGATTTGGACCCGTATGTCCTACTTGTCATTAGTTGGTTATATCAGTACATTATGAAAATGTGCTAATATGTCACATCCGCACTTGATTCACTTTAATGCCTACATTTATGGTGAGGGAAGTGGTGATGTTCGAAGAAAGTTGTCCTATTTTTCCAGAAAAGATCCATGTGTTTGAAGGATTTCCCACCATTTTTGGAAATCATTTCAAATATATCGTTAATTAACTACCCATGTGATCAGACAGTCTATCGCATGTGTGCATGAATTGAAAACAGGGAAGGGTGGCCTCTAGTGGAGGTCATTGTGTTCATTATGCAAACTTCTTGAGCAAGGTAGAGTTGCATTCAAAGTATTCCCAATGTTGAATCACCTTTTTTCTATGGAAATCAACATATCTAGCACCAACACTTCCATTGGATCTATTTCTCATACCCCAATTGGTAGACCTATCATGGAGGAGTACCTGAATTTACGTCGATCCCATTTCTTGTCAATCTGTAGAAAATAAAAAATAACAAGGAGCTTGTCTGATAGCTAAATGAAGGGAACCCACGACACTGAATCATATGGGTATGCTATGATACTAAATTGATATTGGTCCCCTCAGAAGGATAATGCAATAGCTTTACCTATCAAGAAGAATCCAAAGTATACCTTGGTCGAACTAGTTGTTCCTATGGGTGTTCGAGTCAATGACAACACTCTTTCCATTATAAACAAGATGTCGTTCATTGACCATGATATTTGAAATTTTAGATAGCTCAAGAAATATTAGTAAATGGAGACTGTGCAAATGGAGTGATGCAAGAGTTAGTCCCTATGGAGTGGGCTCAAGAGTTGAAGAGGTTTGACATTCTGAACTTAATGCATCTACCTCATTTTGTCCAAGCCGCCGAAGTCAATACTTATGTCAATAAATCGCTTGTTTGTTTTCATGGAGGGTATCTATTGCATTATATTGACTGAGCATTAATAGTATTTGAGTCAATAAATGAGAACGAACCAAATGTGGAAGAGGAAGCAACCATGATGGTCCTTGTTCTAGACTAGAATATGCAGATTGCAGAAGCAAGTTTGGAAGTCTTAAAAATATTATATATTGTTGAAAGCATGGAGGTTGATGAGTTGGGATCAAGAAAATAAAAAACAAAGAAGAAGAGATCCATGAGAAAGTGGGTATTCATTAGTTGGAAGTTTAAATTGCAGTAGTCAAGATCCACTAGTAGAGAATAAGAAGTAGTCGACACCTTTAACATCATCGTTGATTCACCCCACTATAATGAACATGGCCAATAGTTACATAAAAAATACTCCTTGGTATGAGGATGATGAATATCCAAAAGGAACCACCTCATTTACAAGAATACCTAGGGTGCAATGGATGCTACTTATGAAACTAAATAAATGGAAAATTTGTTGGTGCATTGTGGATAATAGTTCTCACATTGTGCTTGAACTTTAGTGAGAACCATAGAAAAAGGAAAGGCGATGTAAAACAATGATTTTTGTCATTTTTAAATATTCAAGATTTTAAACACCTTGAATTTGAGAAACTCAAGGATATAAAAACATTCCTATTTAGATCATAAGGCACTAGGATAAAACATTTAAGTCTCTCTTTACCCACATCTCTTATAATATCGATAAAGAGGTTCTAGTGCAATGGTTCATTTCTAGTATATTACAAAAATAGAGAACCATAAAGGGTGCATGAGATTAAATCATGTCTATAAGCATTTAGTAAATCCTAACATTCAAAACCAAAGACAATTATATGAGCTCATTGGCATATAAAAAGATGGAAGAAAAATTGGAAATTATGAAAAGGAAGTTGAGAGACCTTACAATGCAAACAAGAAGGTTAGATTTATGGGGAAATATTTATGAATGTTAAAAAGGATCTAAATATATATGTTTGACTAAAATGCAACAAGATGTTCAAAATACCAAATTTGAACACCATTTTGAAATCTATGAGGCCATAAAAAACCATATCACAAAGTATTGCCCTCACAATTTGAAGAATTCTAAAAAAAAATGTTGTGTCATCTATGAATATAACACTCATAATATAATAGTTGAATGCAAATACAATGGTAGAAAACAACCCAACTACTAGATAGTATACCATAGACACACTTTACATCTAAATTGGGATCCACATGAAGGAAGAAGGAAAGGCAATTATCTGGAAATAAGTGACTATGGTGGATGGAGAGGAGGTCTAGGTGGTCAAAATGGAGGTAGAGGTGGATACTACATAGTATTTTTTTACATGTTATAAATATAATGATTTAAGTCTCTACTATCATTTGAAAGAAAACATGACTTGAAATATTATAGTAAATGTGGGATGGGAGTCCAATTTGAAGAATGCCTAATAATATTGAAAAATATAATGAATAAAATGAATGGAAATACCATAAAAAGTGAACCTAAGCATGGAATACTCAATTCCAAGAATTTGAATGTGATAATTAAGTTAGGAGAAAAGGATGGCAAATATGCACTCTTGTAGAAAACCCCTTGTATAAAACCTAGAAAGAAAGCGAAAAATGTGTGCCTAGATCTAGAAAGACAAAAATATTACATCAATGATGCCACATACATGTTTATGAAGTTGGTTGATGATGAGGATTTTCAAAAAATCATATATATTAAACACCATAACAAGTGAAAATACTAGACTAGAATAATTCCTAAACCACCTAAGTAAACAAGATCCATTAGCAAGGTGATATAGAGACTAAAGGATTATATATCTCATAAGTTGTGGTTAGATTTGAATCCCAAGTAAATATCCTTCTAAAGGAGATTTGGAACAAAATGGGAGACATAACGTAACTAGGTTAAGAAACTATTTTTAAGTTGATAGATCAAACATTTGTACATTTTATTAGGTTGTTAAAAGATGTAGAAACAAACGTACTACGAACAAAAACATTAGTCTAATTTGAGGTTATTGAATTGGTCAAAGTAAATATAGTTACTCGTAATAACATGGGGAATGAACATGAAATACAAATATCCCTAGATAAATATAGAATAAAGTTAAATAAAAATGGTAGAATAATATTATACCTTTTGACCTGAAGAAAGACAAGCCTTGGTTGGAAAGTTGGAATGAAGAAATTGGAATTAGAAATCTATATCAAGTAATGCAATAAAGGGAAGAGTATGCCAAGCAAAAATCCATGGGAGAACTATACCTAAGATGGACTTTGTTTGTGGTACAAAATAGAAATACTAAATGGTATCATTGGAAAATGAAAAAATATGAGTCAAGAGAAAGGGATTGGTGTATTATTGAATTCATACCAAGAGATAGTCTCAAGACATGCTTCTCAATAAGAGTGAAACCAAATATTTATGAAAGAAATATTAAGAAATATTCTAACTTGATACCCACCATCTTGGAGTTGACTTCTTTCACACCACTAAGTTTCAAAGTATAGCAATCCCTCACCATACATGTCTATAACATGTTAAAAATTGATATGTAAACTACCATGGATATTCCATTGGAACAATTCATCACAACAAGTCTCATAAATTTTTGAAAAATCTTAGTTATGTAATGTTTATTGAATATTTAAGATCCATTTTTGTTATCTTAATCTCACATATGTTAGCAGGAATATTTCACCTTATGTGGACAGTAAGGTGTTCCACTAGTCTAAATGGTTCAGATCCAGAACAAATGAATGACAAAGGTTGAATACCCTCCCTCGACGCCATAGATACCTGGATTGTGATGCTTCGATAGTAACCCTGTGTACCTATAATCAGATTAAACACGCAAAAAAATCAAATCCACTAGAATATAATCTACTAATCCATGTTAGTGACTAAGGAATCTAACAACATATACATGTGAAATCAAACAACAATAGTAATGTGGGACGGAAATCAACTTTACATTAAGATAAAATGGATAATTTTACAACCAATTAAGCCTTATTGTTGACATGCATCTCCATGAAACCAGAAATTTCATCCCCATAAGCTCCAACTTTGCTTTCTATGCTCTCCAATGGCTTGGGCCAAGTGGTCAATCCAACAACATAACAATACCTTAAGACTTCTCCCCTCAACCATGAACATGAGCTTGTATTTATAAGGCTCAATGGATAGGGATGGTTGAGAGATTTGTGGATGAGGTGGCCTCTAAGATCCTAGGATGAGGGATCTCGAGCTCAACTGACCCACAATGATAGGGATAAGGGAGGACACGAGGCTCATGATCTACAAGCATCGAGAAACTTGTCTTTTTCCCATTTTACCCAGGGTACTGCATTTCTCCCCTTATGCCAAAGTGGTTCAGGTAAGAACCGCTTATGGACCAAGGGCAATAGGCGGTGGCACCGCTTATGGAAAATAGTAGAGGGGCAGTGCGAGCAAGGAACCACTCATGGCTAAAGGGGAAAGTGCAGTGCTGAGTCTTTTTATGAAAGATTGAAAAACAACATGGGTTTCCACTCCAAGTGTTGGGATTAAGGGAAAGTAGGTATGTCAAAGGTCTTATCAGATGATGATGATAGGATTTTGGTATAACAGGATGCCCCCCAAAGCATGAGTCTTAGAGGGGTACGATAAACGAGATCTTTGAGAGAACAAGTCGTTGATACGAGGATAAAATGTCGGCTCGATCGGAGCATGTCGTCAAGTAGGCATCTGTATTACATCAATATTTTGACTCATAGAAACAAGTAACCAACTCATGGCTGCAGACCAATATAAGGCAGATCCATGGGAGGAATAAACAAGCATGGCTACTAGAATACAACATAGATCCATGTGATAGAGGACTCAAACTTGGACATAGCTACCAGACATACAATGTAGATCTATGTCATATAGACACAAATTTGAGCATAGCCACGACCATACAAATGTGGATCCATGCTAGATATACAAAAATCCATTGTAACCTGGGGAAAGAGCAATGAGCGTTTTAAACAAATGCCTAGGGTCTTTGTCTCGTCTTCAACAAAGTACGATTCTATCCATGTGATTACAATGATCTGAAGTCGAACATGGTAGAAACCACTTGATTACCGGCCAATGATGTCAACCGTTAACAAGTGTGAGGGAGATCACCATTAATGTCAATCATTCCCAAGGTACCCTAGTACAATCTACTGAGTGTGAATAGATGTCCTGATGTCAAACACCCAGTCGATTCTATCGATAAAAGGTCAATGATGTGAACCTATGTCTAGAGCAAGAGAATTTGACATTAAGGCATACAAATCTCAAGGTACTAAGTATTGTTTCTAAGACTATTTCTCGAATGATGAGCTGATGTTGACAGGAATAGTCTCGTCGAAGGAGGGCCATGATGAGTCCCACATCGACGACACGAAACTAGGAACATAGTTCTAGAATAATGTGAATGTAGTAACCATATGACTGACTCAAAAGTACTAACACAAAGACTGTGTTGACTGCAGAGGTAAAAATTCTTCAAATTCCCTTTGAACATCGGGAGGCACGACAAAAGACTTGGCAGAATGACTGGATGGGACAAGCACACAATGCGACAGTGGACAATGCATTCTTTTGATAGACTCAAAGGAGTGGCATGACTCATGAAAGTGGATTTTCATGGAGATCAGCTGAATACCCAATTGACTGACATGATATGCAGGCAAGTGCCATGTTTAAAGGTAATGACAAATTACTGCCATTTATTTGCAAAAATGATTCCCTTCCCATTTCCCCCATCATGATCAATGAGTGCCTCTTTTCGGTTTTACAAGTTCAAAGAGGGTAAAAAACACTTGGTATAGCTTGTCAAAATACAAGTTCAGACTCATATGTTTTACTAACCTGAGAGAGGAGGGGTTCATTCCCAAAATGGGTGTCTCAATGTTTAATTTAACGCGTCCAATGAAAGAAAACTCGGTATCATTCTTGTTTAGAGAGTCTGAATGATTACGGAAGGAGACTCTAAAAGGGGTCATTTTTCGTATGATTTAGTCTCTAAGGCCTAGAAAAGTGTAAAATCATACCTTAGATAACTCTTCCAGTCATGATTGGCTAGAGTGTTCCTTTTTCATAAATAGTCCTATCTGAACCGAAAAAGAGATAACCTACCGTCGGACGGACGACTCTTCAAATGCTTTAATGAGCGTGAAGAAGACAAGATCATTTGATGATATTTGTGTATTTAGGGAGCCTAAAAGAGTTTAAAGAGGACTCCATTAACCTTTTTCATGTTTGAATCTAGAGCACGAAAAAGTGACAAACTAAGCTCAAACCACTTTTCATGTTTTCACCAGAGCACGAAAAATGAAAAGTAAGCTCAACACCATCTTACTGTTTTTAACAAGCTCGAAGATTAGTTGAAAGAATGATCAGGGATTGGTTTCATTTTTACGCAAGAATGAAACCAATAGGTAAACTTATGCTTGAAAAATCCCACTAACATGATATACAGAGGTTGGAATCTTTCCCCCAGCATGATTGCTAGTGAAGCTTACCCATAGCATGGTTGCTAGCGGCTTGACATGCCCCCAAGCTTCGTTTCGTCTGACGATTCTTCTTCCATATCCAACCTAAAAACTTGGTTACTAATGTGAAAATGTTGACCAGGGGGTAGGAAGAATGAGAATCGGGAAGGTGAAAATAAGGTTCAAGTTCTAACACTAAAGGGAAGACTCGACTCAAGGGAAGGGAATCTGTTTCATTTTTACACAAGGTTGAAACGGAATGTAACTATGCTTGGAACATGATTTCATTTTTATGCAAGCTTGAAACCAAAAGGTAAACTATGCTTAAGGAAACCTACTTCATTTTTAATGAGCTTGAAATAGAAAATGAACTATGCTCAGGAATGATTTCATTTTTATGCAAGCTTGAAACCAAAAGGTAAACTATGCTTGAGCAGATCCATTTCATTTTTTAACGAGCTTAACATAGAATGGGAAATTTGCTCAAGAATGATTTCATTTTTATGCAATATTGAAACCAAAAGGTAAACTATGCTTAAGGAGTGGTTTTATTTTTTAACGAGCTTGAAACCAAAAGTAAACTATCCTCTGAAACCTGCTCCTATCGAACATGATATCCAGAGGTTGGTAGGTTTCCCCATTTCATAAAAACTAGAGTCTTAGCTCCATTATGATGTCTATAGACTAGATCCATGCCCCCCATTTTACCTATGATGGGAAGAATCTAACTAGAAGAAGGGGGAAGAGCCACAAGAACATGCAGCACATTCAGGGTAGTCTGATTACTAGGAGTAATCCGATGGTTAGGTGTAACAAAAGAAAGCTGATCAATGGTCACAATCTTCCCATCATGGGGAAAATGCATCACTCTAAAGAGTGTGGACAAAACAACCTTCATGGCATAAACATAATCACGTCCAAGGAGTAGATTGAAATCTAAAGGACCTTGGACCACCATAACATCAATACAGACATTTTTCCCTCCTAATGTAATAGGCAAATAAGGAAGGGTCCCTAAAGCTGCAGTAGGTCTTCGATTAAAATCCAGTATCTGATCGGTGGCTGGCACAAGATGATAAGAACCTAAAGCTTTCCAACTAGTTGAGGATAGAATACTAACAAAAGCCCCTTCATCAACAATAGTGCAAAGTATCCTCCTAGTAGTAACATTCACAACTATCTGGAAAGGAACACTCAGATGGAGATGAGACTGTATTAGGTTACTCTACTCAAAGGAAATAACCTCACTAATCAGAGAGGGTTCTGTCGAAACAGAAAAAATTTCCTCTTGGCGAGAACAACTAGAACGAAGTATGAAAACTTCAGCAGGTTTCAGTTCATTCTCTCATGGAAGAGAAGAATAAGATGAAGATTTGGTCAAAGAGACTACTTCAGTCTTAACACTCTCTAATGAAAGAGTGGGATTGGGTGGAGATGACATCGACTCACCCACTTTAACTTCACTCTCCAAAGGAAGTGTGGGATCAACCACAGATAAATCTGAATTGACCACTTGGTCAACCAGTGGGGGATCAAGGGATAACTTACTATCACTTGTTGGAATCACCTGTTGATGATCAGTAATATTTTCCAACCAACGCGAAACTTCATCCATGCTTGGACAAATAAAAGTACAATGCATAGCCTTACATATCAAAGAAGGATACAAGACTTTACCCTTACAACCTTTTACCAATGGGTCACTGGATGAGGGAGTATTGTCAACATGATGATCAGAGGTTGATGACACAGATGGTTTGGATCCTTTAGACCACTCTTGTTGTACATGGGAGAGACCGAGACACTCCTTGAGAAGGTGGTCCCCCTTGCAAAGCTTACACGAGAACTTGGGTTTTTCAAGTGTTCTATTAGAATGGGCACCATCAAGAGCAAATGGTTGCTGATTTTTCTCTTTCTTATCCTTCTTCTTTTTACCCTTCCCTTTCTTCTTCTTCTTATCCACATGACTACCAACCATAGAGCCTTGGTCAAGCGAAGGGGAAGAAAGAGATGAAGCCACAACCGGTGAAGAAGGAGAGGGATTAGGTTGAGGTCAATCCTCTCCTAGAGGAGAGGTGACATTTGAGAAATTAGGTGTAACAAGAATTACCCGATTAAAAATCCAAACCGATAATCCTATAGTTAATCCAGGAAGATTTAGAGTGGCAATAAAGGGAGGACCAATACCTTCACTTGGAGGGAATACAAAAGGTACACCTTGGAAAGGGACCTCTTGAGTGGTAGTCCCAGATTGGGATGCCATCTCTAAACTCTTCGAAAACCTCCTAACTACCACACATAAGAAAGTACTACTCAAACTAAAAGCAACAAGAAAACATGTGAAAGGAGTGGATAAGAGTTAGGAATCTCACAATATTATCAAGACTTTACAAATAAAAAAGAGATCTAGAGAACATCAAACATAAATAATAAATGTTTCCTATCTTTTCATGCTTGAAAAAGACGCCTAAAAACTTAATGGAAAGATGATTTCACTAACGTTTCCAAACAAATCTAACTCTAATGCACGCAAGGGTGAAAATAGATATTTGTTCTTAATGAAAGTAAGATCTAGAATTTCAAACAATCATGTACAAAACAAGAAGAAAATTTTTCAACACCGCTTGCGAATAAAGCAAAGGAGAGAGAAAACTAAAACTTCTCTTTGAAACAGATAAGGAAACGAAGAACCAATCTTTCCTACCAAGCACTGAAAAAATTAGCGTGCAAAAGGAAAGAAGAATCACCCCAAGCAAAGAAAGACTCAAAACAACATGGATCACTCATGCATTCCAAGTCCAAAACAAACCGAAACCTACTCATGAAAATGAAATGTATATTCCCAATCCCAAAGAATAATATCTATAGAAAAGAGCAAGATGTTTCAAGAAAAGAAAAGAATGTAAAATCTAATGCAAGAAACACAAACTCTCTTTGAATGCAGAAAGAATACAACAATCAAAGTGACTGCAGAATACACAATTCATGGCCATGAGGGAGCATTTTTTTTAAATACACTTCATTTTCATCAAAAAGTAAGCCAAAAACACACAAAAATCACAATACAAATTTTGGAACAGGGCCTACCTGGCACCGCGCAGATGAAGCTGCTGACAGGCGATTTTGAGGTAGAACCACTCCTTCCTCATTGGATTTAGGTGATGGCACTGCATATTGCTAACAGGACATGGGTGGTGGCACTGCTCCTTGCCAATAGGACATGTGCGGTTCCCTGTATAAATCCAAAACATCAAGGAGAACGACAGATCAAGTCAAAAAAATACTAGATCAAGGTAAAAACTGATAGATTGAGAATAAAAAAGAGCATAAAAGGTCAAAATAATTCAGATCTAGACATATTTGGAAGTTTCAAACCAAAATCCACTGAGTCAGATAGCATATCTGACTGAAGAGAGTTGGAGAAGGAGCCTGGATTTGGACAAGAGTTGAAGAACTAAGGAAGATCAGATCAATTGATACGTATATTCATTCCGTAGCGGAGTCGCTAGATTTGTTAGTAGGAATATTTCACCTTCTACGGACAGTAAGGTGTTCCACTAGTCTAAATGGTTCAAATCCAAAACAAATGAATGACAAAGGTTGAAGACCCTCCCTGGACGCCGTAGATACCTAGAATGTGATGCTTCAATAGTAACCCTGTGTACCTACAATCAGATTAAACACGCAAACAAATCAAAGCTGTGAGAATATAATCTACTGATCCATGTTAGTGACTAAGGAATCTAACAACATATACATGTGAAATCAAACAACAACAGTAATGTGGGACGAAAATCAGCTTTGCGTTAAGATAAAATGGAGAAGTATACAACCAATTAAGCCTTATTGTTGACATGCATCTCCATGAAACCAAAAATTTCATCCCCATAAGCTCCAACTTTGTTCTCTATGCTCTCCAATGGCTTGGGCCAAGTGGTCAATCCAACAACATAAAAATACCTTAAGAGTTCTCCCCTTAACCATGGAAATGAGCTTGTATTTATAAGGCTCAATGGATAGGGATGGTTGAGAGATTTGTGGATGAGGTGGCCTCTAAGATTCCAGGATGAGGGATATCGAGCTCAATTGATCCAAAATGATAGGGATAAGGGAGGACATGAGGCTCATTATCTAGAAGCCTCGAGAAAATTCTCTTTTTCCCATTTTACCCAGGGTACTGCGTTTCTCCCCTTATGACAGAGTGGTTCTTGTAAGAACTGTTTATGGGCAAAGGGCAATAGGCGATGGCACCGCTTATGGAAAATAGCAGAAGGGCGGTGCCAGTAAGGAACCACTCATGGAAAATAGTAGAATGGTGGTGCCAGTAAGGAACCGCTCATGGCTAAAGGGGAAAGCGCGGTGTTGAGTCTTTTTATGAAAGATTGACAAACAACATGGGTTTCCACTCCAAGTGTTGGGATTAAGGGAAAGTAGGTATGTCAAAGGTCTTATCACATGATGATGACAGGATTTTTATATAAAAACATAATACTAAAATAAATTGAAACTGAAGGCGAAATAACTAGAGAAAAATAACACATCACTAATACAAGACATATCTAAGGAAAACCCACTATGGGGAAAAACCTAGACATAAGTGAGGATTATCCCTTGCTTGTTTCTTCTCCAATATGCAATCAAAATACAAAGAAAGTGGAAACTTTTATGGAGTTACCTATGTAATTATGTCTTGTATGGCTCCTTACAATATCTCCTACTTCCTATGTTATGCTCAAGTATCCACTCCTAGCTATTTCTTAGCTATGGAACAATACAATAATAACATAACAATGGAACTCTCTTCTCTTAGTGGCCCAATATTTAACAATGACTTGATATCCATTTAGGGTTAGTTTTAAAGTTTTTGCATGCCTCAAATCTTGATTAGGGTTAGGGTTTTGGACCCGATAGAAGGTTCTTGAATGTACACACCTAACTAGCTCCACATGTTTAGGAAATTAGAGCTAATGTGGAATCCACTCATTACCACGACGGTTAGCAAGATAGGTCAACTTGCATGAGGCATAACTTATTCATACAAACTTCAATTGAGGTGATCTTGGAGAAGTCTGAAGTTTCTCAGAGTTTGGAATAACTTCAAGGGGAAATGAAGTATGTTTTCTATATTTTTGCCACAAAAAACATAATCTAAGCATTCAAATGGGTCTCGGAGGGTTCTAGACTCCAATGTACAAATTAAGGACTTCCCTTAAAATGGGCCCCAAAAGCAAATTTATCCAATCTTTCTACCTCGAAATCACCAAAATAGATGACAAATTCATAACATTCTACCCTCTTCTATAATGTATCCTATTTAACAAAAAGTGAAAAGATTCCCAAAATCTTTTGTATTTTGGGAAATTTTTTTTGCTCATAACTCGTAATTTGGAGGACTTTCAACCATTGGAAAGGTCTTCAAATTATCTATAACGTTTTTGTTTTCAGTGTTTCCTAATTCCTTACCATTTGTCTAGAGCAAGCATTTTAGTAACAAAGCATTTTTTAAAAGATTCTTTGTTACTAAAATGCTCGCCCCAAAAAAATGTTAAGGATTTAGGAAAAACTCCAAACAACAAGGTTGTATAAAATTTCAATGCCTTTCCAATGGCCCAAAGTCCACCCAATTCTAAGTTATGAGATAAACGTTATGCCCAAAATATGAAAGATTCCTACAATATTCTTGTCTTTTTTCAATAGGATACATTTTGGGAAAAATAAAACCTTATGTTATATATTGATCGATTTTGGATAAAAAATGGTTAGAGACCAAGGTCAACTACAATACTTGGTGGAATCCTTCATAGTATAATGTACTTATTGTTGGTGTAATCATTCCCATTAACCATAGACTTGTTAAGAGATACATAATATTTTTATTAAATATTTGGATGGGTGAAATTAATAGTTGCAATTAAAAAATAATAATTGAGCCTATCTTTGACTTTGTAAGACACATTTTGGGATATGGAAAGGAATGGAAGTGGATTAGTTACCATTATTAAATAGTTTGGACACATGTTTCCTAACATATTCAAATATTTATTATAAAAATGGTACAATATTGAAGAAGCTAGAGGAGACACATGGAACTGAAAAATATAAAACAAAATTTCATTTGAGATTTCTCCTTTGTACCAATAGAGGTAGAACTAGAATAAGTAGTATTGGATAAGAATTTACAAAAAAATTAATGAAGGATGTTAAGGAAGAAAAGGGAAAGGTTAAGTAGACATCAAATTGAAACAAATTACATGAGAGAATCAATAAAGAAAGACCTCATAGCATGAAAAATAAAAATATTAAATGTGAATTTCATGGAAGCAGTTTCATATAGAGAAAAGAGAAACCATAGGTGTGAAAAGAAGATAAGTCTATACTAAAATTACCAAGCAAGCAATGTGGCCTAGAAAACGATGAGGGGGAGAGAATTTACTATCCACCTGTGTATAATGAGATAAATGGGGAAGAAATATATGTATATGAATTGAAGAAATTAGAGTGAATGGATGAAGAAATCAAATACAAATAAGTTGAAAATTAAGATGATGGTCAATTGAGAATGGCCAAAATTGGAGACTACTAGTTTCAAAATATTTAACTTGTTGAAAGAATATAAAGATATATTTACTAGGAGACTACAAAGACTTGTAGGGTATAGTCACATACATGGGTGAGATGAGAATTGATATAATCCCTAATTCTAAACTTATTAGGAGGTGACCCTACAAATTGGCACACAAATACAAATAAAGTGTACAAAATGGGATTGAAAATATGTTGATAGTATGCATTATTTACCCAATAAGAAAGTATAATTGGTACAATCTTATGGTCGTGCAACCCAAGAAGAACAATCCTCAAAACCTCAAGATATATGTTGACTTTAGGGATTGAATTAATTAGCACTCATAGATTCCTCTCCAAACTTGTTAACATGTGAAATAATCAATGAGGTGGCAGGCCATGAGTGCTACTAATTCAATGTCCAGGTATTTTATATATAATCAAGTGCCAATTGAGAAACAAAATCAAGAAAATACCATGTTTGTGACCAAGCATATATCATTTCCTTATAGAGTGGTGCCTTTTGGGTTAAAAAATGATCATGCTTGTTTTGTTAAGGATATTAGTCAAATAATTCCATAATTTTATCTACAAAACCATGGTTTTCTACTTGAACTAGTAGGTCATTTACAATTTTCTTTAAATCACATATATTGTCTCAAGGTGATGCTTGAAAGATGTTGAGAGTTAACACTATAGCTATGTATAATAAAATTCATATTTGTACTCCAATTGGCCTATTATTAGGTCGTGTAGTATGTACGGAGAAATTAAGATCAACATAGATAAGATTAAGGTTATACTAGACTTAAAGCCTCTTACAAACCTGTTGAAACTCATAAATGTTTGTCGTCAACAATAGGGGTTTTTTCTACTCAGCTACTAATGGTGGATGTTTACCAATTGTGGCCTATTCTAGTATTTATATATATTTTTTAAATATGATGGAATGAAAAATATTTCCTATCCTAAATACAAGGTGTCGAAGATTAAAATCTTGTGTTATTTTATCCTATCCTAGGTAGGAGCTATTCTAAAGGGAGAGCAATAAAAATATATTTATCTCACACATTTCAAGTTTAGATAGATATTCAAGAACTAAAATAAAATAAATGACATAGTTAAAACATAGATTCAAAATATAATATATCTTCTATATCATTCATGTTTTATAGCTCATAAGAAAGCAAATTATGCATAAGAACAACATATAAAGAAAGAAAGATACCTTGTATAGAATATTTACCACATTATTCTAACATATTATTTCACATCTTCTAATGACAAAGAACATGAAGTAGTCCCCTGGAATTCACCAATATAATCATATCATTCCCATCCTAAATTTGGATAGCCAGTGTCTTCTTCTCATTCATAAATCATGAAATAGTTCTAGCAAAATATTCACAAGAAAACATCCATTTTCTCTCCCATTATTCTTTGTTTTATATATTTTAAATAAAGATAATTACTCTATGGACCTTTCAACTTCCCTCTAGGAGTTACATCTTCCCAATTTCCTTGAGTCTATTTGACTTGCATAAAGTTTCCCCTTTAAAATACAAAATACAAAATTAATACATGACATAACTGTAAGGTTGTGAGGATGCTTTGGACTTTATAGAAGTATCCTAAAGTTCAAAATCATATGCAATAATTTTCAGTTGTTGTGGCTTTAAATATTTTAGAGAAGCTTCATGTTTGGTGGGTTTGTTAGTGAGAGTAGAAATTTCTTTATTTAGAGATGTATTGCACGATCTTATCAGATTTTTTGGATAGTAATACTCTATGTGAGGAATATGAACATGCAATGGAGACCAAGAGTCACCCAAGAGTCCAAGAGACACCTTGGAAGTCGAAACCAAGGGTCATCTCTTGTAATATAACATACATTTGTAAATGATAAAAAATTTCCTTCCATTCCTATCTTTCTATCTTTGTGTGGTTATTATATTTTCCTAAATTGGATTTTTGTTTGATAATATTCTTTTTGTCCTAATGGGCTCCTAATAGTGGTATCATAGCCCTTATGATCCTCTAGCCTATGCTCAGATTTGTGATATTTATGGTTTCTCCTCAAACCTGGTTTTAATCTTGCATGTCTAAAATTGCTTGCTATATTCTTCAACTTCTCGCATAACTCCTTCTGTCTGCAACTTTTCCTCTAAGCGATCACTTGCAACCATTGAATTCAAAAACTTTGAAATTTGAAATTGATGAGAGATCCATTCTTTACCTATGCTATGCTCAGATTCTAATGCCCCTCTAGATGTATCTACCCTCCATCACTAGAATAAAATATCCATATCCATAACACCATCATCTTCTAGCATATTATCCATATCCAATGGGTGTTTATTCCCCAACTTGCAAGTCCTTCCTGGTCCTTCTAGAACCCATATACTAAAATCTTATGTTTTTCCTCCATATGTGTAAACCCTAATTTCTTCCTCTTCACATGCTCAATTTTTTTACACTAGCTTCACATATATCACATTGAACTAAAAACCTATTGAATAACAAAGGAAACACTTTGGTTGTCTACAAGGTTGTTCATTCCTCATATCCCTTGCTCAAGATATGAGAACTCAAAAGTTTTAGACGTCTACATCTGGATTACATTTCATTCTCTTCTCCTTGCACGGGCTTCAAGTTATCATTGGTATTATTTCAATTTGGATGAGAATTTTTTGGTTCATATTAAATGGTTAATGCATTGAATTTTACTACGTTGAGACTGGGTGACACTGTCTATGGGAGGTTGAAACCAAGACCACAAATAGTGATGGATGAGTGAATGTGTGGATGGTGACGAATCTACATGCGCCTTGAACACCTTATTGATTCAAAATTGGCTTAGAGAATGGCAAGTAATTCATCAATTTTGTTGATGGTAATGTTGTAATGGTTACCATAGACCGCAACATAGGTCGTTGTAGAGTGTTATGTCTTTGTGCATGATATATTTGTTGAAGAATAAGAGTCTCTGCATATTTTCATGCTTTCTCCATTTAATCCTCTCTCCATACACTCGTGTGGTGAGTGGGATATCTCCATTGAATAATGAGACTCTCAGAAGCATTCTATTGGATATCGTTTGTTGTGCATCCTAATTTCTTTCAAGAGTTTCTCTGTGAAGAGAATTGGTGAGATATTTATAGACCATGTTGAAATGTGTGGTGAAATAGTGTGTGAAATACAAGTGAAGATGCATTGAAGACATAGTATTGAGATCATGCACACTGTCATGAAGAGATACATAACCATGGATCATGGGTCATTGAAGAGAAGAGTTGTGTTATACCAAAATCCTGTCACCATCATGTGATAAGACCTTTGACATACCTACTTGCCCTGAAATCCCAACTTCTGGAGTGAAGACTAAATGGTTTCTTATCAGTCTGTCATAAAAATTCCCAGCACCACTCATCTGCCCTTATCTAGGAGCGATACCCCTGCTCGCATCGCTTTTCATTGGTTGTCCACAAGCGGTGCCACCACTTGTCACCTTTGGTCCATAGGTGGTTATTACCAGAACTGCTCTATCATAGAAGGAGAAGCGTGGTACCCTGGGTAAAAAGGGAAAAAGAGAAGATTCTCAAGGCTTCTAGATGATAAGCCTCAATATATCCCTGATCCCTACTATTGTGGGTTGTTTGAACTCGAGATCCCTCATCCTAGGATCTTAGAGGCCACCTCACCCACTAATTTCTCAACCATATCTATCCATTAAAGCCCTATATATATGAGCTCATATCCATGGTTGAGGGGAGAACATTTGAAGGTATTGTTATGCTATTGGATTGATTCTTGGCCCAAGATCATTTGGAGAGAGCATAGAGAACTAGAATCAGAGCTTTTGGGGATGAAGAGTTGGTTTCATGGAGATGCATGTCAACACTAAGGATTGGTTGTAAACTTCTTCATATTCTTTAATGCAAGTTGATTTTTGTCCCACATATGTTGTTGTTGTTATGATTTCACATATATGTTGCTAGATTCCTTAGTCACTAGCATAGATTAGTAGATCATATTTTGGTTGCTTTGATTCGTTTTGTGTTGATTTTTTTGTAGGTACACAGGTGAACTGTCAAAGCCTTGTATTCTAGATATCTACAACGTCTAGGGAGAGTCTTCAACCTCTGTCCTCTATTTGTTCTGGATCTGAACAATTCAGACCAGTGGAACACCTTACTGTCCACAGGAGGTGAAATATTCCAGCTAACAAATCTGGCGACTTTGTTGGGAATTAGTGTATCAGTTGTTTTGATCTTCCTCTGTCTGCAACTTTTGTCCGAATCCAAGCTCCATTTTATTCAACTCTTTTCAGTCAGATCTACTTTCTGATTTGTATTATTTGGGTTTGAAATTTCCAGATCTGTTTAGATCTAAGTCATTTCGGTCTTTTATGCTCTATTTCCATCCTAAATTCAACAGTATTTACCCTGATATGGTCTTTTTCTGACTTGATCTATCATTCTCTTTGTGTTTTGGATTTTTACAGGGAACCGCACATGTTCTGTTGGCAAGGAGCGGTGCAACCACCTAAGTCTAGTTAGCCATACATGGTGCCACTGCCTAAATCCAGTGAGAAAGAAGCAGTTTTGCCTCAAAACCGTCTGTTAGCAGCTTCATCTGCGCAATGCCAGGTAGGCCCTGTTCCAGACTTTGTATTTTGTTTTTTGTGTCTTTTTGGCTTACTTTTTGATGAAAATGAAGAGATTTTTTGAAAAAAAATGCTCCCTCATGGTCGGGAGGGGCCATGAATTGTGTATTCTGCAATCGCTTTGATTGTTGTATTCTTTCTACATTCAAAGAGAGTTTGTGTTTCTTGCATTAGATTTTGCATTATTTTCTTTGGTTGAAACCTCTTACTCTTTTCTGTAGATATTATTCATTCGAATTGGAAATATACATTTCATTTTCTTGAGTAGCATTTGGTTTGTTTTGGAGTTAGAATGCATGAGTGATCCATGTTGTTTTGATTCTTTCTTTTCTTGGGTGATTCTTGTTTCCTTTTGCACGCTGATTCTTTCAGTGCTTGGTAGGAAAGATTGGTTCTTCATTTCCTTGTCTATTTCAAAGAGAATTTTTAGTTTTCTCTCTCCTTTACTTTATTCACAAGCATGTTAATCGATTTTCTTCTTGTTTTGTGCATGATTGTTTGAAATTCCAGATCTTACTTTCATTGAGAAGAAATGTCTATTTTCAGCTTTGCGTGCATTAGAGTTAGATTTGTTTGGGAACATTAATGAAATCATCTTTCCATTGGGTTTTTGTGCGTCTTTTTCAAGCATTAAAAGTTAGGAAACATTTTAATTTATGTTATATGTTCTCTAGATCTCTTTCTTATTTGCTTTGAAGATTGTTTGGGGTGCATTGATATTTCACTTTTCATTTGAAAAGGTAGAATTGCATTTGCATTTGGGTGTGAATTTTTGGGAAGAAAAGTAAATCTCTCTCCCTCTCTTAGGTAGAATTTCATTGAAGAGGAAAACTTTCATTTTCATATAGATAAGTGTGTATCTTCTTTAATTTCAAGTTTTCACTCCATGGTTCCACCTAAACGCACAAGATAAAATTAACGGTAGTACTATGTTAAATTTTTTATCAATTCAAGTGATAAGTTAGAGACGTGTTCAAGCATCGTTAAGCATAGGAGCCGTCGTTATTTGTCTGTATTACATCCCGGGACTTGCGCGGTTATTCCACGTACCATCGGTATATCGAATGACCTTTCACCTACCCTTGAGGTATATAGAAAGGTACTTCATGTACTCGATTGTATATAGGAAGGCCCCTTGTGTACGATTATGCATTAGAGAGCACTACTATCGATTCAAGCTCCCAGGTACCTTGAGTATATCGGGAGACGCCACTAGGGTACCTTATCTATCTGATTTATCTTTTTGGCCTGTCCTGTGAGGTTCCTGACTCTTATCCACTCCTTTCACATGTTTGCATGTTGGTTTTAGTTTGATTAGTACTTGCTTGTGTGTGGTAGTTAGGGGGTTATTAGAGAGTTTAGAGATGGCATCCTCATCTGGGACTACCACTCAAGAGGTCCCTTTCCAAGGTTTACCTTTTGTATTCCCTCCAAGTGAAGGTATTGGTCCTCCCTTTATTGCCACTCTAAATCTTCCTGGATTAACTATAGGATTACCGATCTGGCTTTTTAATCTGGTAATTCCTGTCACACCTAATGTATAAAATGTCACCTCTCCTCCGAGAGAGGATCGACCTCAACCTAATCCTTCTCCTTCTTCGTCGGTTGATGTTCCCCCCCTTTCTTCTTCTTCTCTTGACCAAAGCTCTATGGTTAGTAGTAATGTGGGTAAGAAGAAGAAGAAAGGGAAGGGTAAAAAGAAGAAGCATGAGAAAGAGGAAAAGCAGAAACCATCTGCTCTTAATGGTGCTCGTTCTAAGAGAACACCTAGAAAACCCAAGTTACCTTATAAGCTTTGCAAGGGGGACCTTCTTAAGGAGTGTCCCAGTCTCTCCCGTGTACAAGAAGAGTGGTCTAAAAGATCCAAACCATTTGTGTCATCAACCTCTGATCATCATGTTGACGATAGTCCCTCAACTAGTGACCCATTGGTAAAAGGTCGTAAGGGTAAAGTCTTGTATCCTTGTTTGATTTGCAAGGCTATGCATCGTACTTTTATTTGTCCAAGCATGGATGAAGCTTCACATTGGTTGGAAAATATTATTGATCATCAACAGGTGATTCCAACAAGTGATAGTAAATTATCCCTCTATTCCTCACTGGTTGACCAAGTGATCAATTCAGATTCATTTGTGGCTGATCCCACTCTTCCTTTGGAGAGTGAAGTTAAAGTGGTCGAGTCGGTGTCATTTCCACCCGATCCCGCTATTTCACCAGAGAGTGTTAAGATTGAAGTAGTCTCTTTTACCAAATCTTTGTATTGTTCTTCTCTTCTAGTAGAGAATGAACCAAAACCTGCCAAAGTTGTTATGCTTCGTTCTGATTGTTCTCGATAAGAGGAAATTTTTTCTATTTCGACAGAACCCTCTCTGAGTAGTGAGGTTATTTCCTTTGACTGGAGTAACCTAACAGAGTCTCGTATTCATTCAAGTGTTCCTTTCTAGATAGTTGTGAATGTTACTGCTAGGCAGATACTTCACAATATTGTTGACGAAGGGGCTTTTGTTAGCATTCTATCCTCAACTGTTTGGCAAGCTTTAGGTTCTCCTCAGCTTGTGCCAGCCACCGATCAGATATTGGCTTTTAATCACAGGCCTACTGCACCTTTAGGGACCCTTCCTTATTTGCCTATTACATTAGGAGGGAAAACTGTCTGCATTGATGTTATGGTGGTCCAAGGTCCTTTAGATTTCAATCTACTCCTTGGATGTGATTATGTGTACGCCATGAAAGGTGTAGTTTCCACACTCTTTAGAGTTATGCATTTTCCTCATGATGGGAATATTGTGACCATCGATCAACTTTCTTTAATTACACCTGACCATTTCATCACTCCTAGTAATCAAACTACCCTGAATGTGCCGCATGCTATTGTGATTCCTTCCCCTTCTTCTAGTTAGCTCCTTCCCATCATAGGTAAAATGGGGGGGCATGGATTTAGTCTATGGACATCATAATGGAGCTAAGCATCTAGCTTTTATGAAATGTGGGCAACCTACCAACCTCTGGATATCATGTTCGGTAGGAGCAGGTTTGCGAGCATAGTTTACCCCGTGGTTTCAAGCTCGTTAAAAAATAAAACCACTCCTTAATCATAGTTTACCTTTTGGTTTCAAGCTTTCATAAAAATGAAACCATGCCAAGAGCATAGTTTACTTTTGGTTTCAAGCTCGTTAAAAAATAAAACCAGTCCTTAAGCATATTTTACACTTTTGGCTTCGAGCTTGCATAAAAATGAAACCATGTCTAGAGCATAGTTTAGTTTTGGTTTTAAGATCGTTAAAAAATAAAACCACTCCTTAAGCATAGTTTACCCTTTTGGTTTCAAGCTTGCATAAAAATGAAACCATGTTCTGAGCAAAGTTCCCATTCTATGTCAAGCTCATTAAAAAATGAAATAGCACCTGACCATCATGTCAGGTTTTGACCATCATGTCAGTTTTCCCTGAGCAAAGTTCCCATTCTATGTCAAGCTCATTTAAAAATGAAATGGATCTCCTTAAGCATAGTTTACCTTTTGGTTTCAAGCTTGCATAAAAATGAAACCATTATTAAGCATAGTTCATTTTCTATTTCAAGCTCATTAAAAAATGAAGTAGGTTTCCTTAAGCATAGTTTACCTTTTGGTTTCAAGCTTGCATAAAAATGAAACCATGTTCCAAGCATAGTTACCTTCTATTTCAAGCTTATGTAAAAATGAAACAGATCCCCTTCCCTTGATTCAAGTCTTCACTTTAGTGTTAGAACTTGAACCTTCTCCTGCCCGATTCTTGTTCTTCCTACCCCCCTGGTGAACATTTTGACATTAGTAACCAGGTTTTTAGGTTGGGTATGGAAGAAGAATTGTCATATGAAATGAAGCTTGGGGGCATGTCGAGCCGCTAGCAACCATGTTAGGGGTAATATTCACTAACAATCATGCTGGGGGAAAGATTCCAACCTCTGTATATCATGTTAATGGGATTTTTCAAGCATAGTTTACCCATTGGTTTCAAGCTTGCGTAAAAATGAAACCAATCTTCGAGCTCATTAAAAATAGTAAGATGGTGTTGAGCTTACTTTTCATTTTTTGTGCTCTGGTTAAAACATAAAAGGTGGTTTGAGCTTAGTTTATTACTTTTCCTGCTTTAGATTCAAACATGAAAAAGGTTAATGGAGTTCTCTTTAAACCCTTTTTAGGCTCCCTAAATACGAAAAGATCGTCGAGCGATCTTGTCTTCTTCACGCTGGTTAAAGTATTTGAAGAGTCGTCCGTCTGATGGTAGGTTGTCTCTTTCTCGGTTCAGATAGGACTATTTACGAGAAAGGAATACTCCATCCAATCATGACTGGAAGAGTTCTCTAAGGTATGATTTTACACTTTTTCGGGCCTTAGAGACTAAATCATACGAAAAAGGACCCCTATGGATTTTTCTTCTGTATTCATTTAGACTCTCTAAACATGAACGATACCAAGTTTTCTTTCAATGGAATCATTAAATTAAACATTGAGAGACCCGTTTTGGGATCAAACCCCTCCTCTCTCAGGTTCGTAAAACATATGAGACTGGACTTGTCTTCTGAAAAGCTATATCGAGTGTTTGTTACCCTCTTTGAACTCGTAAAACCAAAAAGAGGCACTCATCGATCATGATGGGGGAAATGGGAAGGGAATCGTTTTGTAAATAATGGTAGTTGTTTTTCGTTTCCTTTAAACATGGCACTTTTCTGCACAATCATGTCAGTCAATTGGGTATTCAGCTGATCTAAGGAGACGATCCACTTTCATGAGTCATGTCAATCCTTTGAGTCTTTCAAAAGAATGCATTGTCCACTGTCACATTGTGTATCTGTCCTGTCTAGTCATGCTGCCAAGTCATTTTTTAATGCCGCCCAATGTTCAAAGGGGATCTGAAGAATTTTTACCTCTGCAGGCTACACAGTCTTTGTGTCATTATCTTTGAGTCATTCATATGGTTACTACATTCACATCATTCCAGAACTATGTTTCAATTTTCGTGTCATTGATGTGGGACTCATCATGGCCCTCCTTCAACAAGACTATTCCCATCGACATCAGCTCATCATCTAGGAAATAGTCTTAGAAACAATATTTAGTACCTTGATATATGTATGCCTTAATGATAGATTCTCTCGCTCTCGACATAGGTTCACATCATTGACCTTTGATCGATAGAATTGACTAAGTGTTTGACATTAGGACATCTATTCACACTCAGTATATTGCACTAGAGTACATTAGGAATCATTGACATTAATGGTGATCTCCCTCGCACTTGTTAACGGTTCACATCATTGGCCGGTAATCAAGTGGTTTCTACCATGTTCGAATTCAGATCATTGTAACCACATGGATAGAATCGTACTTTGTGGAAGATGAGACGAAGACCCTGGGTATTTGTTTAAAAGCGCTCATTGCTTTTTCCCTAGGTTGCAATAGAGTTTTGTATATATAGCATGGATCCACATTTGTATGGTCATGGATATGCTCAAATTTGCGTTTGTATGACATAGATCTACGTTGTATGTCTTGTAGCTATGTCCAAGTTTAAGTCCTCTATCACATGGATCTACGCTATATTCTAGTAGCCATGCTTGTTTATTCCACTCATGGATCTGCCTTGTATTGGTCTGCAGCTATGAGTTTGGTTACTTGTGTCTATGAGTCAACATACTGATGTACTAAAGATTCCTACTTGACTCCATGCTCCAATCGAGCCAACATTTTTATCTCCTGGCAATGACTTGTTCTCAAAGCTCTTGTTTATTGTATCACTCTAAGACTCATGCTTTGGGGGGCATCCTGTTATACCAAAATCCTGTCACCATCATGTGATAAGACCTTTGACACACCTACTTTCCCTGAAATCCCAGCTTCTGGAGTGAATACTAAATGGTTTCTTATCAGTATGTCATACAAATTCCCATCACCGCTCATCCTCCCTTATCCAGAAGCGGTACCCCTGCTAACACTGCTTTTCATCGATTGTCCACAAGTGGTGCCACCGCCTGTCACCCTTGGTCCATTGGCGGTTATTACTAGAACCACCCTGTCATAGAAGGAGAAGCACGGTACCCTGGGTAAAAAGGGAAAAATAGAAGCTTCTCGAGGCTTCTAGATGATAATACTTGAGATATCCCTTATCCCTAATATTGTGGGTTGGTTGAACTCGATATCACTCATCCTAGGATCTTAGAGGCCACCTCACCCACTAATTTCTCAACCATCTCTATCCATTAAATCCCTATATATATGAGCTCATAGCCATGGTTGAGGGGAGAACATTTGAAGGTATTGTTATGCTATTGGATTGATTCTTGGCCCAAGATCATTTGGAGAGAGCATAGAGAGCTAGAGTTGGAGCTTTTGGGGATGAAGAGCTGGTTTCATCGAGATGCATGTCAACACTAAGGCTTGGTTGTAAACTTCTTCATATTATTTAATGCAAGTTGATTTGTGTCCCACATATGTTGTTGTTGTTGTGATTTTGTATATATGTTGCTAGATTCCTTAGTCACTAGCATAGATTAGTTGATCATATTCGGGTTGCTTTGATTCGTTTCGTGTTGAGATTTTTTGCAGGTACATAGGTGAACTATCAAAGACTTCTATTCCAGATATATACAACGTCTAGGGAGATTCTTCAACCTCTTTCCTCTATTTGTTCTAGATCTGAACCATTCAGACCAGTGGAACACCTTACTATCCGCAGGAGGTGAAATATTCCAGCTAACAAGTTAAAGGCCGGGGAATCAGGATCTCTCAGTGAAGTGCCAAAACCCTAGTATTGTCTATAGATGACAACATGTTTTCTTGGCACTATAATTCAATGGTGTGGATCGTGGAATCCCATAGCTCGTGATGAATAATGTGGAGTGACTATTTCCTACACTAGGTGTTAGTTGTGTATATGGTAGGTTCATGTGCTCTCTCCATAGTGTGTTGATATCTTGAATAATGGAGATCCTGTGAGATTTATTTTGAAGATGCAATTTCCTTTGTAGTGTGAGTTGTATGCTCTCTCTTGGGGGTGAATGAGATATGATCCCTCTTAGTGCAACCTCCTCCAACATTGCTAAGACCATTATTTAACTGCACAGAGATACCAATGGTGAAGCTATCATTTTGCAGTGGATTCGACTTTGATTTTGTGATTGTTGTATCATGGAGTGTTGTGAAATTATTGCTTTATGTGGAGTTGTTGCACTTGGTGTGAACGTTGTTGATATTTTTAATGAGATATGCAAAGTTTCCAGAAAATATTACTGGATATGAATATAATGCCACTGTGTATCACTTGTGATGACCTCCGACGCTACTACGACCATTTTTATATCAGGCCAAAATTGTGGTAAAAAATGCTTTATGAAGAAAGTGCAAGTTGTGACTTCCATCAATTACAACCTATCACATTGCTGGTGAAGATCCTCCATTGTGGAAATTGTTTATGGTGATATGGTATCCACATAATGGATATCACTATTGATGCAACATTTCAATAATTCTTGTGAGATGTTAGCAAACCCTCATTTTTATAGCATGGTTGTATACATAGTGCGACCACCATATTTTTTGGTTTTATGCTACATAACGTTGTGCAGGAGAATCATTGTAGGATATGTTGACTTGCCTTTCCATTATATGTAAGCTATGTTGTTGTATTTGTAAATTTGGAATATATTTTGATGTATATTACCATTGTATGTTGTTGTACCCCCATCGGAGATGTGTTTCCCTCTTTTCGGGATGTCATTATTGTGTATGGTCCTTGAACTAAAAAATTTGTTGTAATTTAGGGCAATAGTCCCTGATATAATATAATGTAATGTTCTTTCAGAGACTCTCTAGGATAATTCGATCGTGTTAGGTCTAGAAGTCAGCGCAATCATGTTGGGAGGTTAGTCACTTGAAGGGTATAAATAGGGAGGTGCCCTCCCTAATTTATACACACTGACACTCACTCAAGTTGACATGGGGAGAGAGAGAGACAAGGAGGAGAGAGATATAGTTGTAGAAAACTTCTTTATATTGGGTTTTTCCATCTTGTGATATTGTCTTAGTGGGGAAACTATTCTAAGGAAGTTTGCAGGGTTTTCTCCTTTACGGTTTCCCTGTTGAAATTCTTTTTTTCTTCTATATCTAATCTATCTTGTGTATATTGATGTGCTTGTTATTTTTTCAAGTAAAGATCCTAATAAAGTTAATTATATTAGAAAAAATAACATGGTATCATAGCCTCTTTAAAATAAGCCATTTTGTAACAATGAAAAATAGGGCTTCCTAGTTCAAGGTCTTCTATATAGATCATCAAGAAAAGAGGGCTTGGATAAATCTCCATAGGAGGACACATCATTTTGTGGAAGTGGTTCCAAATTTGGAGAAGTTTCATTTTTTTACCATGGGACACTACATGACACTATGGGAAGAAACTATGACATAAAGTTTTGGAGACTTCCCACAGTCTTCAAAAAAGGACCTTATTGAGAAACTTTCTTGAAGGAGGTGCATCTTTCTATCTTGAAAGAATTTCCAAATTCCATGTTTGGAAAATTAGGGTTTCTGTGAAAAACCCTAGGTCAGCCAACTCCGGAACTAGGTCGGACACCTCAAATTGGTAAGATCTAAATATTTTTTTTTCCATTTGAGGTTCTTATTTGAAAATGAGTCATCATACCTATCTTGAGGACAATATTGGAGGATTTTATAACTTTCGAACATGGAAGTACAAAATATTTCTGATCCTTGAAGAAAATGATTTCAATCAGTACATCAGTGAGGAAGTTCTAGAGCTACATGGAGATGACGCTAATGCTACTCACAAGAGGAACTTGGTTAATGCCAAGAGAATCATTGAATATTATATTAAGGATCATCTCACCCCCCATGTGTCATCCTTGAAGACACCAAAGGAATTATTTGATGATTTGACAAAGATGTTCGAATGACAGAACACCAATTAGAAGATGACATCGAGGAATCAGTTGAAGAATGTGAAGATACAGAACTCAAAGACTATACAGTTGTGCTTCACAATGGTTGCTCAAATTAAGGAACAACTTGAAGTAGTGGAAGAGAATGTATAAGGATAGTTTGTGATGACTACCTTGAATGGCCTCCCAAGATCATGGGATTCATTCATTCAAGGAATTTGTGCATGAAGGAAGTTGATCTCTTTCAACAGACTTTGAGAAGAATGCACATAATAAGAGTCTCATCTCATAAAAATAGAAGAGAATATGGGAGAAACTAAACATGAAGCTCTTACATCTTACACCAAAAGAAACTACATAAAGAAGGAGAACCACCATCAAAACAACAGGAAGGTGAATCATCATAAATGAAAAAATAAGTTCAGAAGAGATCCTTCAAACATTTGATGCTACACTTGTGATGAAAAGGTACACTTTGAAAGATATTTTCCAAAGAACAAGGAACCCTTAAAAAATAGCAAGAACATACATCATTCTCACACTGATGAAGACAATGAATTGACAAATAAAAGATTCAGAATAGAGAAGGATGATTCAGATGTGTTAACTTTTCATATGCTTAGCTAAGACATCAGTATTTCATTTCATTTTCATAACAAAAGAATATAAATAGTATCACTGAAGGATAGAAAAGCACAACCATACAAAAGGAACACAAATATTTATCCTGGAAAAACCCTAAAGGGAAAAACCCAGCAAAAGATTCCTCAATATAGATGCCCCAAAAAGATAAAAGATAAAACCAGCAAGGAGATCAAAGCCTGATCCTCCTCCTTCTCCAGCTACTTCTCTTCTCCACTAATGCGCTACAAAAGTGAGAGTGTGTGCTCAAATGAGGAGAGCTACACCCCTATTTATATTCATCCGTTCACTTCAATTAACTCATCCAACATGTAGGATCGAGTTAATCATGTAGGCTCGAGTTACACATGTATGCTCAAGTAACCACACTGGGGTGCTAATGACCCACCTTTAAAATTAGAGGGGACAACCTCATGACTCTTATTAGTTCTTCTGATTAGAAGTATCGGGGTACAATATAATACAAGTGTTTCTCTCGGTAGGACCATCAGGGACCACAAAAGATACATATAGAATATTCTTCAAAGTTACAATATTTCAACACTCCACCTTAACGAGAAGGGTATTCTACAACAACATCAACGCCAACAATAGTAGGAGAGAGATAGAGGACATCATAAACATCATTAGGGTAATACATCTATAAATCATTGAAAGATTTTCAACATCATATAGTCTTCGTCTTCAATATTCGACAACAACAACTTCTTTAATCAACATCAACAATATCTTCAACACTTTGACCTTTCGATCAGAAACATCTTTCAACAACATCTTCAGCAACATCTTCAGCACTTTGACCTTTTGATCAGCAACATCTTCAGCACTTAGACCTTTTGATCAGCAGCAACATCTTCAGCACTTTGACCTTTCGATCAACAACATCTTCAACACTTTGACCTTTCGATCAGCAACATCTTCAGCACTTATACCTTTTGATCAGCAGCAACATCTTCAACACTTTGACCTTTCAATCAGCAACATCTTCAGCACTTTGACCTTTCGATCAGTAACATCATCTTCAGCACTTTGACCTTTCAATTAGCAACATCATCTTCAACACTTTGACCTTTCGATCAGAAACATCTTCTTCAGAATTTTGTTATTTCGATCAGCAACATCATCATATCCTGATTAGTAACATCGTGATCAACACCATCACCATACTTCAATTCTCGAACAGCATCATCATCATCATATTCTGATCTTTTGATCAGTACATCATCATCATCATACTGTGTTCTTTCGATCAGTACATCATCATCATCATATTCTGATCTTTCGATCAGTACATCATCATCATGCTTTGATCTTTCAATCAGTACATCATCATCATCATAAAAACATCATCATCATGAAAACATCATTAACATCAAGACATCAACATCATCAAAACATCAACATGATCCTTCCTTTTGGAATTACAGGATTTAGGTCTTTACGGAGTTACCAATGATCCTTCCTTTTAGAATTACGGGATTTAGGTATTTACGGAGTTAATAATGATCCTTCCTTTCAGAATTATGGGATTTAGGTCTTTACGGAGTTACTAACGATCCTTCCTTTCAAAATTATGGGATCAACACATTTGTGGAACTCAGACAATCCTTCCTATTGGAATTATGGGATCAACACATCTGTGGAACTCAGACAATCCTTCCTATTGGAATTATGGGATCAACACATCTGTGGAACTCAGACAATCCTTCCTATTGGAATTATGGGATCAATTTAATGATCCTTCCTTTCGGAATTACGGGATTTAGGTCTTTACAGAGTTACTAATGATCCTTCCTTTCGAAATTATGGGATCAACACAGATGTGGAACTCAGACAATCCTTCCTATTGGAATTACGGGATCAACACATCTGTGGAACTTAGATAATCCTTCCTATAGGAATTACGGGATCAAGTCAATGATCCTTCCTTTAGGAATTATGGGATTTAGGTGTTTACGGAGTTGCTAAAGATCCTTCCTTTCAGAATTATGGGATCAACACATATGTGGAACTCAGACAACCCTTCCTCTAGGAATTACGGGATCAACACACGTTCTTGAGTACTGAAGTCACCAGATCCGTTCTGAACTGAAGTTCAAGGATGATACAATCCTACCACATTCACAGGGACCGAGATCTCTGGATACATTTTGAACTGAGGTTCAGGGATGATGCAATCCCACCACTTTCACAAGGGCCAAGACCTCCGGATACATTTTGAACCAAGGTTTAGGGATGATGCAATCCACCACTTTCATGGGGGCTGAGAAATCCGGATACATTTTGAACCAAGGTTTAGGGATGTTGCAATCCACCACTTTCACAAGGGTCAAGACCTCTGGATACATTTTGAACCAAATTTCAGGGATGATGCAATCCCACCACATTCACGAAGACCGAAGTCACCAGATTCTATTTTGGATAGATGTCCCAGGATGATACAATCCCTCTTCATTCTCGAGGACCGAGGTCACCGGATCACTTTTGGACAGATGTCCCAGGATGATTCAATCCCTATTCATTCTCGAGGACTGAGGTCACCAGATCACTTTAGGGTAGATTCCTAGGGATGAAACAATCCCACTGCAACATCACTGCTCCCCCTTTCGATGAAGGTTCTTACGAACCGCACCAAGTTTGTCTCGAAAGTGTTCGAACTTTACTCGAGATAGAGGCTTTGTCAGCACATCATCATCTAAACCATCATCATCTACATCTTTAGTATGTGAATACTAAAATATCACCATCTGTATCTCTAGTATGTGAATACTGAAAGCATCATCACCTCTATATTCAGTATAGAAATACAGAATCACCATCATCTGAATATACAGTATGTAAATACTGAAACATCATCTATATATTCAGTATGAGAATACTGAAATCATCATCATCTATAGCTTTAGATGGGAATACTGAAACATCATCATCTCTATATTCAGTATATAAATACTGAATCACCATCATCTGTATCTATCTTCAAGTCAAAGAGACCTGATATCAGCTTCCGAAGCCATATGACTTCACAACTTAGTAGAGCAAACTGCTATGTATTCTACTTCAGTCGTGCTAAGAGAAATACTGGACTGTTTCCTGCTAAACCATGAACTCATAGCAAACCCCAAACAAAAGCATCTACTTGATGTGCTTTTCCTATCTGAGATACTTCTAGCCCAATCTGCATCTATATAGCCATACAATCTGTAGTCATGGTTTCCATCATAGTATAGACCAAAGTCTATAGTCCCTTTCAGATATCTCATCACATGTTTTGTAGCTACTAGGTGAACCTATCTTGGTTGAACAAGATATTGACTTAAGGTGTTCACAGCAAAACAAATGTCTGGTCTGGTATTTGATAAGTACATCAATGACCCAATGATCTATTTGTAATGAGTCACATCCACTAGCTCTTATGAGTCATCAACTAACAGCTTTAGGTTGGAGTCCATGGGTGTGGCCATGGATTTTCACTCCAACATATTGAATATCTCTACCGCATACTTTCCCTGGTTGAGAAAGGTTCCTTCTGAAATTTTCCATAATTCCAGACCTAGGAAATAATGCATTAACCCAAGGTCTTTCATCTCAAATTCTTCTGCTAATTTCTTCTTGCTTTCTATGACCTATTTTTCATTCCATGTCAAGAATAAGTCATCCATATATAATAACAGGATGACAGGTTCATATTCTACATCCTTGTAGTAAAGGTTAGGATCGAATTTACTCTTGGAAAATCCCATGCTCATCAGGAAACTATCTATTCTTCCATACCAAGCTCTGGGAGCTTTTTTCAGGCCATAGAGGGCCTTCTTCAACTTACATATGTGAGTCCATTTGTCCTCAACTTCAATTCCTTGTGACTATTCGATGTAAAACTCTTCCTCAATCATTCCATTAAGGAAGGCTTGTCTTTACTTCATCATGGAAGAAACTACCATGATAGTTCTGAAGGAAGTGTACCTTACTTCCTGGAGTAAGTGTCTCTTCAAAATTAATTCCCTCTTTCTGATAGAGGCCTCTAGCCACAAGTCTTTCCTTACTTCTATCAGCAACATATTTTATCTTGCAAATCCATTTGGAAGATACCACATTCTTGCTTTCTGGTTTGAGTACAATATCCCAAACATCATTCTAGTATTCTTTCATCATAACATCTTCCATGAGTTCATCTTGTCAGGTCATCAACATATCCTAGTCTTCTGCATTCAACCTTGAAGGTTGAAACCCATTTTACTCTTAGTAAAGTTTCAATCCATCATGAAGCTATCCATCATGTCGTACCAAGTCAAACTCAGATATATTTAGTAGTCACTCCCCCTAAAGTGGAGTATCATCTTCCCTCTTCATTATGTATAGGTGGTTCTATGCTTGATATATACTGGTCAATAGAGTATGTCATGTCATAGTCTATTCTTTCTGAGGCAAGTCACAAACATTTCTTTGTACACTTGTTCTTGTAGATCCATATGCAGGATACTATGTACTTCCCTTTATGTCTCGAAATCATATCATATACATCATTCCCCATGATCAACTATTATTCTTTGATCATAGCTTATTTCATAGCATTCTTTTCTTCATCTTCAGTTATCTTGAACCCATGGTGCTCTTCATCCTTCAAAGTGGATCTACTACTCTTTGAATCTCTTTCTTCCGTCATGGTGTCTCTAACCCTGGGAGCTTCATATTTTATTACAGTGAATCTTGAATTGTCATCACTTGTTCTTTAGAACAAGTCTCATCCTTCTTATAGGAGGTTGTACAGGACCTTTCCTACAATTCAAATGCACCAACTGCATGGTTAGAACTATTTCATAAACCATATGCATAACAACAAATTCTTATGCATCATGCAACTGTTTAGCCAATACAACATTCATCCATATCTCACAAAAACTTTCTAGATGCCTTCCATCTCTATCATGACATTATTGAGATTGTGCACTAATCCAACATGTCTGCAAGGAGGTTTGATAAGTAGAAATGGAGAGTTGTATGGCACCATGAGCTACTTACCCATCACAAGCATATTAGTAGTATACAGTCATTAATGCAAACAATCTATCATGCATAACACATCAACTAAATATAATCAAATGCATAACAAAACAATATCATGCAATGACAATTGAATACTTATCTTTTATTCGATTCGTGGGTAGACTCCTTGATCCTTCTACTTCATCATCTTCTTCATTCATGACATCATCATTTCTTATCCAAATGATAAGATGGATAAGAGGTTCTTTAAGAATTGAGTTCTTCACATTCCTCATCGCTTGAGGGATCTTCTTTGAATGGTGAGAGCTTGATCTTCAATTGCTTCCATCTTCTTCTTCTCTTCTTATGAGTCGAGCTTCTTCTTCTTCCCAGAGTCTGTTGAAAGTAATTACTTCCTTCTGGCACACATTCCTTGAATGAATAAATTATATGATCTTGGGATACCATTCAAGGTGGCTATCACCACTTTTGCATTCTCCAATTCTTCTTCTACCGCTTCAAGATGTTTCACATTCTTCAACTATTTTCTCAAAGCCATCTTCTGATTTATGTTCTTATCTTCAAATAACTTGATCAAGGAATCAAACATCTTCGGTGTCTTTAGGGAAGAAACTTGTGGTACAAGTTGATCCGTGATTGAATCAACAATGATCTTCTTGGCCTTGATCAAGTTCTTCTTGTGTAAGGCTTTGAGCCTCATCTCCTTCTGGAATTGGAACCTCTCTACTCATGAAGGTGTCCAATTCATTTTCTTCAGAGAGATCAAATACTTCCATGCTTGGAAGTTTTCAACTTCACCAAGCTTGTCATCAATCTGATGTGATATATCACTTTGAAATGAGAACCTCAAATGAAAATAGCAAAAGATTAGATCTTACCGATTTGAGGTGTCCATCCTACTTCCAGAGCTGGCTGATCTAGGGTTTGTCAGAGTAACCCTAATTTTAAAAAATTGGAATCTTTCAGATATGATTGGATATAAATATATATCTCTTCAAATGGAGCTGTCCAATGTACTCCTTTTCTGAAAACAGTGGAGGGAAGCTCCCGGAACAGGAAGCCCTAGTTTTCCAATTTCTTCTGTAGAAATGCCTATCACTGTTTCTATGATATATACGGAATTACAATTCCTCTATGTCTTAAATTTCTCACTGAGGTAACCTCACATTTTTATGATCCAAAAAAACAAGTTTCATCAAAATTTGTTTCACCAATTGGGATTTATGATCCTTTTCCCAAGGTGACCTGTTACAGGACTGTTCAGAACAGTGAAGTTGTATGGCCTGCCACATGTCACTGTTTCATATTTTGGGTCTGAAATTCGGACCATGGAAATTAAATCCCATTATATTTCTGTAACATCTTCAGGAATTCCATTTGGACCTCTGTAGCCCAATATATAGCAATTCTCCCCATGTATCCTGTTTAGGGATGAATTCTGGAAGAGGCTGGAACTCTAACTGGGAGGGATCATATCTCCTAGAATATAGTGAATATGAGGATGAATTTTGGACACAGTGTACATCAGGATTTTATCTTCGGTATATGAAATTTTTAGCACCTGAAACTTCACCAATATTGGGATATAGCGAATGTACCAAAACTTAGCAGTTTTAGTATTTAGGGTTTTTCTAGCTCGGGGTCAAACTAGGGTTTGACTTTCCTGGAGATTCACCCAACCAAAAATATTGATCCAGGTCTCTAAAATTTGATTTTGATGAGGAGAGAAATCCCATGCTGGGCTCACTAAAAAATGATTCTTCTGCATGAAGCCCTAATTTCCCGCACCGAAAACTGAAAATGCTTGGAATTGAATTCCGCTTCGATAGAAAGATGCGCCCTTCAATGGAGAGTCATCCTAGCCTTCTTTTGCTGATCGATTGTGGAGAGAGAAACAAAATTTAAGAAGCCATAGATTTTGTAGCTGCACAATGTCTTCTTTTAGGGTGGCTCTGATACCATGTTAACTTTTC
>LPNX010153481.1:93999-132020 GCA_001517045.1 Pseudotsuga menziesii | reverse complement strand
CAAAAGCATATAAACAGGATCACTGAAAGATAGACAAGCACAACCATACAAAAGGAACACAAAGATTTATCCTGGGAAAACCCTAAAGGGAGAAACCCAGCAAAATATTCCTCAATATAGATGCCCCAAAAAGATAAAAGATAAAACCAGCAAGGAGATCAAAGCCTGATCCTCCTCCTTCTCCAGCTACTTCTCTTCTCCACTAATGCGCTACACAAGTGAGAGAATGTGCTAAAATGAGGAGAGCTACACCTCTATTTATATTCATCCGTTCAATTCAATTAATTCATCCAACATGTAGGCTCGATTTAATCATGTAGGATCGAGTTACACATGTAGGCTCAAGTAACCACACTAGGGTGCTAATGACCCACCTTTACAATTAGAGGGGACAACCTCATGACTCTTATTAGTTCTTCCAATTAGAAGCATTGGGGTACAAGATAATACAAGTGGTTCTCCCGGTAGGACCATCGGGGACCACAAAAGATACATATAGAATATTCTTTGAAGTTACAATATTTCAACAAGATGAAGATCATGTTCTAATCTTAGCACTCACGGGCACTATCTCACATGGAAGAAATGATTGGATTTTGGATAGTGGGGAATCTAAACATATGTCAAGATACAAAGAATGATTCATCAACATTTCTAAGCATGACTCACCTCACAAGGTGAAACTTGGGGATAATTATCAATACCCCATAAAAGGAAGTGGAGAAGCTTCATACAAGATAGACTCTAGGAAATATTTGAATATGATAGGCATGTTATATGTTGCAGGATTGAAGAAGAATATTCTCTCCATCTCTGCACTAGATGCAAATGGAAAGACATTTGCATTTGTTGATGTCCAAGTTCTAGTGTGGCCTAAAGGAAAGACAATCGATGATGCAACAATAATTGGAGAACAAGACAAGGGCTTGTACAAACCTAATGGATATCCTGAATAAGCATTGGTTCATGACTCAATAGAAACAAGTGAATTATGGAACTGAAGGCTTGCACATGTGCACTACAGAGCACTACTAATTGCAAGAAAAGTAGTCTCATGACTTCTAGAAATACAAGCAAATCATGAAGTCGTTTGCAAAGAACGCGCGCAAGGAAATTATGCAAAGAATAAATTTCCTAGAAATGAAAGTAAAGTTAAAGGAATATTGGAGATAATACGCTCAAATGTAATAATGGCTTCAATTTTCATTTACATTACTTACAAGCTATCTTTGACTTGTTGTATCATTAACCATAAATAGAGCTTAATAGACTCGTTTAGCAAGTAGTTGCATCGGATTTATGATTTTACTTAACACTTGTCTAAATTGGTTAGAGTAGGGTAGGTCGGATTGAAAAAGCCTATGTTAGGCAGTATTTTGTTTCTTTGAGCCTTTTATTCTTGCACCTTTTGTCTTTTCCTGAAGCTTGCCTTTGAAGCTCTTAGTGTATTCCTGAGTCTTTTCCATTTTCCTGCACAATAAAATCAATCTTTTCTTAAAATTTATGATTATAGATTAGATTTGATTTCTGCTTTTCAGTTTCATGCATTTAAGTTTTAGTACTTTATTTTTATCCATATAGTTTTTTGACGAATGGTATGTGAGTTTTGTATAGCTCTAGAAATTTTGCAGGTAGTTGGTGACATTTTGGTAGTAGTTGCAGAGCTGGAATGATAGATCGAGGATGCGAGTAGTAGAGTGACAGGACCAGATATTCTGAGGTTCTCAAGTGCTCTATTCAGCAGAGCACCTATCCTAGCTGGAGCCAGATGTTATCACATATATAGTAGCTTGGCTACCATATTCTATTTTTCAGATTCTAGTACACTTTTTAGCTAGTTCGCTTGCATATTTGAGGACTGATGTAGTCATTTAGCCATTTTGCAGAGAAGTAGTGCCCAGAGTTGCATCAGTATTTCATCATTGGACAAATGTTGGTTCAGATTGATTGTTTACATGTATATGACTCAACAGATATTATCTTGTGTTATGGTTATCGTTGCTTTTATATTATCTTGTGACATGTCTTAGCATCTAGTGTCATGATCTGATAGTCATATAAATATGTGTACTTATATGTATTGATATTATGTATGTACGTCCTACTTAGCCTTGGAATTTATTGACCCATACTCATTTTTTACCCTCCTTAGGGAGAATAGAGGTAGTCATTCCCACCATACTTTGGCTTGCTAGTGTTGGTTTCATGGTTCACTATATCCACTCATCGATTACCTTCCAGTTGTGTTTTCAACCTGACTTACTAATTGAATTGTGGCATGGAGGACCTTTCCCCACTAGAGCCTCCTTGTTGGACAAGCTTCCCTATTTATTTGTGTCTCGGCTCTGAGTTTCCTAGGTTGTGTTGGCTAAACCTAAAACAAGTAGCACTGCCATCAATACAAATAATTTGGAAATGAATGAATATCTTATTGAAAAATCCCATTCATGAAAAGTAGTGTTTTTAAACATACATGAATGCAAGGCAAGCCTAATGAAATTGGCTTTGGATTAAATTAAAATGAATATCTTAAAACATTCATGAAAAGTAGTGGTTTTAAACATACATAAATGCATGAAGCCTCAATAATAAAATCCGTGTAATAAATACATGGACCAAGGCTATGGAAAATAAAAGGCCCAAAAATAAATGGCTCCTAAAAGCTATATCTAAATATTGTTGGCCTCACTTGTACTGATTTGGATTGTGAGCATTTGTTAAGGTAAATAAGCACCTCTGAACGTAACGTATCCATTTGTGAGACACTGCCATCCCTTGTGTTGTTTCTTGTCCTACATATGCTAGAGTGAGTGTCCCCTTTCCATATCGAAAGTGTCAGAGTTTTGAGTTGGTATTCACCCTTCAACCTAGCCTTTTGATTTTAGCCTTCACCCTTCACTATCAAATTGATTACAACTATGTAGTGAGTATGGTCTTGAAAGTCTGGTCTAAGTTATAGTTAATTAATGAAACTCTATATTTGGTTGATAGATCACTAGTGAAATGATTGGTAATTGTTATAATTGTTATTTGAATGATTTGTAGAGCATGTCTTAACCTTTAAGAACTTGCAACAAGTGGATCTTAGCCCATTTTATATTATTGAACATTTACAGATTACTATTTTATCTATCTGGGCATACTGGATATTATAGATGATCATTCAGAGACATATAGGGTGTATGAGTATGAAAATTAGATGGATTAATGCTCCCTAAGTCCAATGAGACAAATTTTTTTCAGTTCCAGGCAGTTGCAGGGATGATTTGGCTCAGTGTACCATTCCGGTGCAGTTTTGCCATGCTGGATGGCCCGTCTTAGCAGAGAGATGATTTGTTTGGATATCCTAGGGAATTGTATGAGTAGGGGGTGGTATAGCCACTTGCTTTTACCATATTAACCCCCTCACAGAGATCCTAGTGGGATTATTTGGATAATGTAGACACCCTAGGAGGCATTTTTGGGCATATCACGTTTCCTGAGGCAGAATTAAAATAATTAAAATGGGTACTGAAGAACTTGATTTGGGATACCGAGGAAAGGAAATGGAATGGGATGAGTTTTGATGATGAGATTGATGTCTTAAACTCCTCCTGTAGCATCTTCAGGACTTGGATGGACCCACATCAATCTTTTTGACATGATTTATTATTTTTTGGAGCTTTTGGAGGCTCACGATTTGCTTAAAAAGGCACTATTTTGGCATTTAAAAAATTATATTATTTTATTATGCCATGGGGACATAGTAGGAGAGTTAGCTAACTCTCCCTGGACCCACCATGAGCTTTATTTATTTTTTATTGAGTGGGATCCCCTCTCCTAGGGTTATTTGGTCCATTTTTATATTATATTATTGTATTGATCCATGTACTGTATGTTGAGCTCATCTCAACCGTTGATTAAAACATTTTAATATTTTAATATTATCCACCCATTTGAAAAGTGGTTATGATTTTGGTTCTCTCATTCCTATTTAAAGGAGAGAGGTTCTCATTTGTAAGGGGTCTTTTGGCTCTTGGATCTGGATAATAGAAAAACTATTCTTGTGGAAATTTTTGGATCTCCTTTGAATCTGATGTTCTTAGATGGTGATTGGAAAATATATTGCTTATTAGAATTTGGGTATTTATTGTGAGATATATATTTTGTGGAAATATTGTCTTGTCTACAGGAGGGCAACTTCACCTTGGGCATTTTCGTAGGGGATCCTCAACTCGCTTGGATTGGTTTTGCTTGTATCAAGGGGTTTTCATTAGCATCATTGTGATCTATGATTTCATCTTGTTGTTTTTCTATATCATTTGATTTTCTTTCTTAATGTATCAAATCTGATATGGTTGGTGTTTTTTGTGCAGGAGAGAGGGCGCATTGGCTTCCTTGGGAAAATCATTTTACATAGAATCTTCCTCAAATATTCTCAAATTGATTGATACAGAATAGATCGTCATCATCAAGGCATATACAAGGTTTTGCAGGTAAGATATACAGGTTGGTGCTTCTTTTCTAGATCTGAATCCATTGGCATCTTCATTTTCATGTTAAAACCCTAAATATTAAAAAATAAAAAATTATTATGGATCAAATCACTTGATCTTGGGGAAAACCATTTATGGGTTTTGTAGATTGGGTCAAACCCTAAGTGGGTATTCAAAAACATTTTTCTAAAGTGCCTCCATTTGGCCCAAATCCCAAGGCATTGTTCTCTAAACCCTAGCGCTACCCCTCATGTTGCCTCCTTCTCTTGCGATTTAAACTTTTCCTTGTGGATTATGTGTTTTGAAATTGTCAAACCTTCTTTCGAGTTCACCCCATGGTACTAGATAGCCCCAATCATGTTCTTCCCTTCCCTGCATTGGTCACATTTCCCAAGGCAGAGGATATCTTTATCTTTTGCTAGTACCTGGATCTTGGATCTAGTAATAGGCTTATAGGTCAATTGTGTTTCAAACTTGGATCAAATTTCATAGCTCATAAACCCCTGATCCAAGCCCTAGTTCACCTTATGACATCATCCATAGATCTAGGGTTTACTCCACCTTACACCTTACGTACTTCAAACTCCCTTTGATTTGATCTGGTGTTTAGGTCTGATCTCTCCTGTCGGGAGTAGATCTAGGTCTTCCCCATTGTTGTCTTGGGATAAGATAACATCAAGTGAAGATTGCCTCGATTGGAGTGAAAACCATCCATTTGAGAGTTGAGGCTATCTTGGTTCCACCTCTTTTAAATTTTCCCATCCCTCTACCATCCATCCTAGATTCACCTCATAGAGGCAACTACAAGTTTGGTGATAACATTTTGGCACCGTTACCAAGGAGGTAGAGGCCTACATTGGTTTCACATACCTCACTTTCCATAGGACATATCTCTTTTTAGTGAATTAATTGTGTGGTTCACCTGGTGACTCCAAAACATGACTCCAATGAGAAGCAAACCCATCTCATAAATCATAATGAATTTAGATGTATTATTAAGGTGCAAGAAGGAATTAAATGAAAGTATAAACGAAGCTAAAAGACGAATAAAAGGAAGGGATAGATGGTGGTCAGACTACGGGCATGAGGATGATCTGGAGCATGATTATGGGTATGAATCTAGTTATCACAATCTTTATGATACCCATCAATTTCCTCACCCATGCAATAAAGATTTCCCAACCATCCCGAGTGGACTAGTAAGCAAGCATCAAGTGAATGATCCTTGTAATCCTCTTCATCAGTGTAATACAAGTTTTGTTGTGACTACCCCTGATAAACTTGTAAGTCAACATGAATCTAGAAGTCAGTCCCAGTCAAATCTCTATAGCCAAGTAATTAGAGCTGTTAAAAAACAAGACAAACAGTCTCCTTTTGAATTTTCTGAAATACCGAGGGAACCTCATCCTATGCCAAATGATTACACTAGGAGGTTGCCCCAGTTTAATGGAAATAAGAATATATCTATTGAAATTCATTTGGATATTCTCTAGGATTACATGGAAATCAGAGGTGTAGAGAATGAAGATGTTTATAAGTGAGCCTTAGGAGAATCCTTGCGAGGGGATGCTCAACTATGGTTTGATCATTTAGCACCAAAATCCATCACTGGGTATGACATGTTCACAGATCTGTTAATAGATAAGTGGGGTAGGAACACTGATAATTATTTAGAGTATAAATATAGCAATGGTTATGCAGTTGATAATTAGTATATTGACATTTTTCTTTCTCAATTGGATCATTCCTCTCCCAAAATGTTCAAAATTATGAGAGTTCCTGCAATCCATAAGAATGTTACAGAGTACTTTGAGAGTAATGTTTCAAAACCTCATGTTGAAACTAAGAGGGATATCAATCAAATCATACAAGATACTCTATTATTATTACCTGAAGTAGTCACAGAGAAAATCTTGGATATAATCTGTGGAAGGGAACTTAACAATCACCATCAAGAAACATCTATAGTTGAGCCTTCCATTTGTGAGTCCATTATAGGGCCTTTAAAAGAGGAACTTCATAGTCATTGCTTAATTGAAGATAATTCGAGTTAGTATTCAAGCTATCAGAATTTGGATTCATACTTTGATTATGTCTCTGCAGAAGAAGAAAATATTGAAATTAATCAGATTTTCGTTGAGGAGAAATCGTGTGGTCATATTGTGGTTGAACATATTATAAATGAACATATTGATATTTTTCCTTATCAAATGAATGATGATGATCATTTATCCTCAGTTGAATGTAATGAACAATATAAATAAGAACAACCACATGATGATGATACACTAGTGAGTGAACTTGACAAAGAGCGTTCTTTGTCACATCTTTTGAGCTGGAACCTAGGTCCAAATAGTCATCAAGTGCCTCCAAGGAATTATTCTTGTAATGTTGTTGCTATTCCCCATCAGATTTGTGGTTAAGGTGATTTGGTTGAGGATATTAATCATAGTGAGTCTAGTTTTTGGGAGGCTAGTGTTAATCTTGCCAATTTATTTAACAAATGTCCCATATCTCATACAAGATTGGTGTCAGCACCTTTACGTGATGCAAATGGAGTTTTAATTTTTCAATCCACCCTCGCATCCCATATTTTGAAGTCTTTTTGTATGGTGTCATGTGAAATTTTCGGTATGGACTCTCGAAAGTGCCAAGTGGTCAGTGATAAAACATTTCATATCATTTTATCCTTGGTGTATAATGCTTTCAATTTTGCTAACTTATTTTATTGGGTGATTGGAAAGCTCTATAAAGACCAATTCCATATTTTCTCATTTCTTAAACAACAAATGGGGTTAATCTCAATTTCTGGTTTATTGATATCTAATTTGTCTCTATTTTGTTTCACCATTGATCATAATGTGAGCATGATGGAGTATGCAAACCAAAAATATGAGGGAAACAATGATGGCCAAGGAGGGATGAATCATGTATCTTATTCTTTTCTTTCATCAAATTTAAACTTGCATAAATTTTATGATCCTATTGATCTATGGATGGAAGGCGTTTGCAACAATCAATCTCATCCCTGGCATGATTTCATTTCTCTTTATCTGTATATTTCTTTGATTTTCAAACAACAAGTTATAATGGCTTCAATTTTCATTCACATTACTTACAAGCCATCTTTGACTTGTTGTATCATTAGCTGTAAATAGAGCTCGATAGATTCGTTTAGCAAGTGGTTGCATTGGATTTATGATTTTACTTAACACTTGTCTAAATTGATTAGAGTAGGGTAGGTAGGATTGAATAAGCCTCTGTTAGGAAGTAATTTTTTTCTTTTAGCCTTTTAGTCTGGAACCTTTTGTCCTTTCTTGAAGCTTTCCTTTGAAGCTCTTAGTGTAGTCCCGAGTATTTTCCATTTTCCTGCACAGTAAAATCAAACTTTTCTTAAAAGTTATGATTATAGATTAGATTTTCTTTTTGCTTTTCAATTTCATGCATTTTAGTTTTAGTACTTTATTTTTATCCATACATTTTTCTGATGACTGGTCTGTGAATTTGGTATAGCTCTAGACATTTTGCAAGTAGTTGGTGACATTTTGGTAGCAGTTGCAGAGATATAATGATGGATCAAGGATGCGAGTAGAAGAGTGCAAGGACCAGAGATTCTGAGATTCTCAAATGCTCTATTCAATAGAGAACTTGTCCTATCTGGAGCCAGATGTTATAACATATATAGTAGCTGGGCTACCATATTCTATTTTTCAGATTCCAGTACACTTTTTAGCCATTTCCCTTACATATGAGATGCTGACATGAGAATCTATGATGGATCATTATTTGATTATGGACTGTAGTATTTTCCCATGCCATGACCGAGTCTTAGGACACTCATATTTGAGGACTCATGTAGTCATTTAGCCATTTTGTAGAGCAGTAGTGCCCAGAGTTTCATTAGTAGGTCATAATTGGATAGATGCTAGTTTAGATTGATTGTTTACAGGTATATAACTCAGCATATATTATCTTGTGTTATGGTTATCATTGCTATTATATTCATTCTTGTGACATGTCTTAGCATCTAGTGTCATGACCTGGAGGTCAAATAAATATGTGGACTTAGATGTATTGATATTATGTATGTACTTCCCTACTTAGACCTGGAAGTTCTTGACCGATACTCATCGGTCTTACCCTCCTTAGGGAGAATAGAAGTAGTCATTCCCACCATACTTTGGCTTGCTAGTGTTGGTTTCATGGTTCACTATCTCCACTCATCTATTACCTTCCAGTTTTGTTTCCAACCCAACTTACTACTTGACTTGTGGCATGGAGGACCTTTCCCCACTAGATCCTCTTTGTTGGACAAGCTTCCCTGTTTATTTGTGTCTCGGATCTAAGTTTCCTAGGTTGTGTTGTCTAAACCTGACATAAGTAGCACCACCATCAATACAATGAATTTGGAAATGAATGAATATCTTATTGAAAAATCCCATTCATGAAAAGTAGTGTTTTTAAACATACATGAATGCAAGGAAATCCTAATGAAATTGGATTTGAATTACATTGAAATGAATATCTTAAAACATTCATGAAAAATAGTGGTTTTAAACATACATAAATGCATGAAGACTCAATAATAAAATCCATGTAATAAATACATGGACCAAGGCTATGGAAAATCAAAGGCCCAAAAAGCAATGTCTCCTAAATGTAACTTATCCATTTGTGAGACACTGTCATCCCCTATGTTATTTCTTGTCCTGCATAGTGTCATAGTGTTGAGTTGGTAGTCACCCTTCAGCCTAGCCTTTGGATTTTAGCCTTCACCCTTCACTATCAAATTGATTACAACTATGAGTTGAGTATGGTGTATGAGTATGCACCTTAGATGGATTTGGACTCCCTGAGTCCAATGCGATAGCTTGCTTTCAGTTTCGGGTAGTTGCAGGGATGATTTGGCGCAGTGTACCATTCTGGTGCAGTTTTTCCATGCTGGATGGCTTGTCTAAGTAGAGAGATGATTTGTTTGGATATCCTAGGGTGTTGTATGAAGAGGGGGTGGTCCAGCCACTTATTTTTACCATATTATCCCCCTCCAAGAGATCTCTTTGGGCTCATTTGGATAATGCAGGCACCCTAGGAGGCATTTTTTGTCATATCACGTTTCCCGAGGAAGAATTAAAATAATTAAAATGGATACTGAAGGATGGCATGGGATGATTTTTGATTATGAGAGTGATGTCTTCCACTCCTCCTCCAGTAGTTTCAGGACTTGGATGGATCCACATCCATTTTTTCTGCATGATTTATTATTTTTTGGAGCTTTTGGAGGCTCACAATTTCCTCAGAAAGGCACTATTTTGGCATTTGAAAAATTATATTATTTTATTGTGCCATGGGGACACCCTAGGAGAGTTATTTAACACTCCCTGGACCCTCCATGACCTTCATTTATTTTTTATTGAGTGGGATCCCCTCTCCCAAGGTGATTTGGTCCATTTTTATATTATATTATTGTATTGATCCATGTACTCCATGTTGAGCTCATCTCAACCGTTGATTAGAACATTTTAATCTTTTAATCTTAGCCACTCATTTGAAAAGTGGTTATGATTTTGGATCTATCATTCCTATTTAAAGGAGAGAGCCTCTCATTTGTAAGGGGTCTTTTGGCTCTTGGATCTGGATAATAGAAAATATATTCTTATGGAAAGTTTTGGATCTCCTTTGCATTTGATGTTCTTAGATGGTGATTGGAAAATCTGTTTCTTCTTAGCATTTGGGTATTTTTTGTGAGATCTATATTTTGTGGAAACATTGTCTTGTCTATAGGAGGGCAACTTAAGATTGGGCGTTTTTGCAGGGGCTCCTCAACTCGCTTGGATTGGTTTTTCTTATATCGAGGGGTTTTCATTAGCATCATTGTGATCTATGATTTCATCTTGCTATTTTTCTATAGCATTTGATTTTATTTCTTGACGCATCAAATCTGATATGGTTGACGTTTGTTGTGTAGGAGAAAGGGTGCATTGGCTTCCTTGGGAAAATCATTTTACATAGAAGCTTCCTCAAACATTATCAAATTGATCGGGATGACATAGATCATCATCATCAAGGAATCTACAATGTTTTCTAGGTAAGATCTACAGGTTGGTGCTTATTTTCTATATCTCAATCCATTGGCACCTTCATTTTAATGTTAAAACCCTAAATATTAAAAAATAAAAAATATTATGGATCAAACCGCTTGATCTCGGGGAAAATCATTTCTGGGTTATGTAGATCGGGTAAAACCCTAAGTGGGTCTTCAATTTTTTTCTTTCTAAAGTGACTCGATTTGGTCCAAATCCCAAGGAACATTTCTCTAAACCCTAGCGCTACCCGTCATGTTGCCTCCTTCTCTTGTGATTTGATCTTTTCCTTGTGGCTTGGGTGCTTTGACATTGTCATACATTCTTTCGAGTTCACCCCGTGGTACCAAATAGCCACAATCCCATTCTTCCCCTCCCTACATTGGTCACGTTTACCAAGGTAGAGGATATCTTTATCTTTTGCTAGTACCTAGATCCTGGATCTAGTAATAGGATTATAGGTCACTTCTATTTCGAACTTGGATCAAATTTCACATCTCATAAACCCATCATCCAAGCCCTAGTTCAGCTTGTGATGTCATCCATAGATCTAGGGTTTACTCCACCTTAAACCTTACGTACTTCAAACTCCCTTTGATTTGTTCTAGTGTTTAGGTGTGATCTCTCCTGTCGGGAGTAGAGTATGGGTCTCCCCCAGTGTTGTCTTGGGATAAGATAACATCAAGTGAAGATTTCCTTGATTGCCGTGAAAACCATCCATTTAGGATTCGAGGCTATCTTGGTTCCACCTATTTAGTTTCCCATCCCTCTACCATTCATCCTGGATTCACCTCATAGAGGCAACTACAAGTTTGGTGATAATAGTGCTCTAGATGGGATGCAAAGAGAAAGGAAAAGACCAAAACCTTACAACAACCATGTGGCCATGCTGTGTGATATCATAGATAAGGAACCTTCCAAATATGAAGAGGTTGCAAAAAATAAAGAAAGGAAGTATTCCATGATCAAGGAGTACCAGTCGATTATGAAAAATGATGTATGGGAGATAGTTCTGAAACTGGAAAGGAAGTCTTGTAGTGGGGTTTTCACCTTTGCTACGTGCAAAAGCAACAACTGTACATCAATGGGACGATAAGGTAGATTTCATGAAAAATAGCTAAAGAAATAAACAATATCAGTAATAAAAAATCAAATACTCATTTACGGATAATCTAAATAAAAAAAAAATACATGAAAGTTATACCTTCTTTCTGATGAAAATGGGACACCGTGCCCATCTCGGAAATGGTCCACCTCTCCATAGGATGGTTCTCTAGGTGGGTACGAAGAATATCTCAATGTACTATGTGGGAATGGTAGGGAAACATGATGATGGAAAAAAGTGGGGTGTGAATACTTTGAGAGAAAAAGGTGTCTCACTGTACTCGCTGAATAAAATAATGGAAAAAAGGGATAAGAATTTGCTTATGGAATGGCCAAAGTTCTTTTGGGAGAGTAATTCACAATGTATTTATAATATGTTTCTAAGGTTTTTTGACCTTTTATCTCTTTTAGGGTTTTGGAACCCTATTTAGGGTTTTTGTACCCTTTTTAGGGTTTTTAGCCCTTTTTGGGGTTTTAGGCCCTTTTTTTGGGTTTTTAGCCCTTTTTGGGAGAGAATGAAGGTAAACCATGGTAACTAATGATGTTTTGGACTAGAAATACAATTGTAAAGGTCAAAAGTAAGGGAAATATGGTAGGAAAATGATGTATGTGTGTGGTTTAGACCATGTAGATCTAGGTGAGCATTTTTTTGCGTTAACAAATTTCCCCTTGATGTGTGAGGTTAGGAGCTCATCGTATGGATGAAAGACATCATAGGATCATGGGAATATTGGAGAGACTGGAGAGACCTACGGAGAAGTGGTGCTTCCTCGTTCAAACCATGGTGGATTTTGGTTTATTAATGGTTCCCAACAATGGGTGAGATACATATAATATGTGACATGTATATGGATGAGGAAGGCATACCCATGCTTGTAACAATGTCAAAAGAATAAAAAATGGGACCAAGGCTCAAAAATATGGAAGCCGATCAATATATATACACATGATGTTACATAATGTTGGCCACAATGAGAGGACGAATACAATGATGATATGAAGAACTTACATATAGGAACCATGGCATTCTCATGGAATGCAATATCTTTAGAACTGATGCTCTGCTGAATCTGGAAGTGTACATAACTAGAGGGATTCCATAATGGAGATTCAGAATATCTGTGGCACCAAATGCCACATCAATTACTGGAGATACCTGGAAGCACTGTACTGGGGGCTTCTGAACATTGTTTCCAACACAACCTAGAAATCACAAGGGGCATGAAACTGTCTGGGTCCCATATTAGACTCACCAATGGGATAGGTTCAGGAGACAATCGGGGTATTCTACCAAATAATACATAGACCGATACCTTGTAGGAATCTCAAAGGTGCAATGATGTAGATAAAGTTGAGCACATGAGACACAACCACATCGAGAGGCACTAATGACTCCTATTAAGTGGTCCAAGGAACTCATCAATAAGTTGAATGAAACCAGGTTATAGGGACCTCTGGGTCTATCCTCTAGAATAGATGTGTTGATGTCAATAGAGAGATACCTGCAACTAATCAAGGAAATAATGTTTCCTTAATGAGAAGCACGAGGGATATAACCAAAGATGTGGGACTATCTGGGGACTAACACATTGAATGGGAGAACAAGGGAAGGATGATACAAGGGACTCAAACTTCCTTTGTTTAGAGTATGATGGTAGGGCCGGCCTAGCAACAAATGAAACTAACTCATGGGACAAGGATCATAGCTGTAATACCAGGAAGATAACTGCAATGGGAACTAATCAAGGAGGTAAATGGAACATGAGTACTTAGGGGATCCAAGGAAGACTCATCATAGAATAATATAAACAAAGGTGACCCAATGGGGGAAAGTTACCAAACTGTAATATATAGGGTGGCACCGAAAGACACCATTATGACACAATCTCATGGATTTTTAGAGAGCCCGAGAAAGTAAATGATTGATGGTGTTTTCATTTCTAGAGAGTATGAAGAAGAGTCCAGTGTGGTATCTTTTTTCGTATGTAGTCTCCTAAGTCCAAAAAAGGATAAAAGTGTTCATGGGGGAGCTTTCCCAACCTTTGGGGAAGGAATAATTCTTTACCATTTGTAGTCCAATCAGGCTGAAAAAGGTTAAATCTATACTGACTAAATGGTCATTCAAATAATTTTACGCGCATGAACGAAACCAAATTTTCTAGGCAATATTTTCTGGATGAGAAGGATGGAAAAGAGATTAAAGGGAACCCATGATGAGATTTTTCATAAAGATCAGTCTGAATGCCCAAGAAAGCGTAAAAGGATGCAAAGGGAAACTTTCTTGGCCTGAGTGCACCAAGGTGGTCCTTTTATTTTGATAGTCTACATAGTCTGAAAAAGGAGATAAACGAGGCTACATAGATTCCCTTTCAATTACTTTAACGAGCATCAAAGGAAGCAAGCGTGCTAGATAATCTTTTTATTCTTTTAGGAGTCCGAAAAGAGCTTAACTGAAACTCCATAATGGTTAATCAAGCAAGAGGGAAGTGTTCGATATATGGATAGAGGTTATATTGTGAACATTGCTGATGGACATAAATGTAGAACACTGGTGGGGCCCCTTTGTGGGATGATGGAGGGAGGTAAAAAATGACCAACTCTATAGTATGGATGGAGCGGATGGCTCATGAACATGTCAATACATACAATGGGAGATTCATATGATGGCACATAAATCAAGGTGAATTCCTGTAAATGTCCCAGAAAATCACAGTGAGAGCACGAGACAAGGGTCTCGTCAAAAGACAAAGGAAGGAAAACCAAACTTGGTGGTGTGAATGGCATCTTAAACAGACTTCAGATGACTCTGACTAGAAACTAATGATGCTACCCCTAGTGTAGTGGTGCAGTAGGAAAAAGTAGACCAAATGGAGTCCTATGGGTACGGAGCTAGCTCAACATACAAGGTGTGGTGGCACACAAATTAAGGTGAATCTGAGAAATGGATCGAAGAAAGTAGTGAGGGATTCAATATAGTACAGGTCATCTCTTCACCCGGGGTCTTTTTGCACAGTTGTGGAAACTTCCTATCCTCATAGAGGATGATACATACATGCACATGGAATACTGGGGATATATTGAAGATGCTTAGACCTTTGGTACAGGCCTAGGGACCTAACAGTATGTTATCATGGTGGTATCAAGATCATATGTGTGACATATTGTGTGCATGTGCAGATGTGGGACTGCACCCTCCAGTGGGATACCGATGGTGTAGGGGCAAGGTGGATGGGTTAGATCCACCCACTCACATGCAAATGATGCGATGGATTTCTATAATGGAATCACTATGACTAGATGTAGAGAAACTACTAGAGGGGGTCACTAACTCATGGAAAAAATGGTGAAAAACAAAAAAACAAAAACAAGGGTACTCATGGTGCGTGACTTCAGGCATAGAACCTCTTGAGGTAGAGTCCCATTGCAGGGATACTTCAGGAGGTGGCCTTCAGAGTCATCAAGGATGTATGCCCCCTTGTTGAGGCATCGATGGATGATGTATGGGATGTATTGCATGGAATCAAAATTCCCTTTCCCTAGATTATCGTTGGCTTGAGAATAGACAACGACAAGGTGTCCCTCACTAAAGGTGTGAGGGTGGACATGGGAGTCAAAATGGAACTTCAACCGAGTCTTGGATGCTTCGATCATCTTAAGAGTAGCACAGCAGTCCTCATTGGTCTATTCAAGCATAAGTAGGGGTTCTTCTAATGGTGTAGTATTAGGTAGAAGTTTATCGATAAGGCGAGGTGTTAGAATATGGCATTCAATGGGAAGAACCGACTCTGCATCGTGGACTAAGTGAAATGGGGGAAAACCGGTGGTGGTTTTAGAGATCTCTCTGTCATCGTGAAAGTGGTGTCAGGATAGATTAGGTGGATCTTACATGATTGGGGAGATGAAAGTAGTACTGGAACTGGAGATCATGTAGATCATGTTGGTTGTTTTCGAGGAAGAAGCTGGAGGGTGAATTTCTTGAATGACGGTGATTTCAGAATCACGAGAGTGTTTCTGAAGGTCGCAAAGGACTAATTGATACTTGGAAAAGTATGGGAAATGGTGAGAATAGTGGCCATACAAGCCACAAATTGTGGAAGTATGGTTGGTCCTCAATGACTTATTCTTGACTGTTGGCAAATCTAGGATGATGATTACTGGAGTACCATCGACTGTATCCATAGTGCCTATGTGTGTGTGAAGGATAGGTATTTCTCGGAAATTTTGTGTTTCATGACCTTGGATATTGCACAAAGTGAAAGGTGGAGTCGGATGAGGCTCAGTTGTTACTTTGGTGGACTTTCCCCTAGCCTTCTTTGAGGGAGGAGGCGTAGGTTTGGTAATGTAAGGCATGTTCAATGGGACAGGAGGAGGGAATGATTCCATATCAATAGGTTACACTAGATTCAACACAACCTAGGGCATCAGAGGTGGGGTAGGTGGTTCAAGGTACCACACAAGAATTCCCAACGTAAAATTAGGTAAATTAAGAGTAGCCATTACAGGCTTGCTCATGATACCAGATGGTGGAAATAGGAAGGGAATAGTGTGGATTGAGAACGAACCCTAATAATTCTTGGGTGATAGTGGTTGGGGTGATGACTGATGTTGTGATATGGTTGTGATGGTACTGTATGTGATAGTACAAAAATATGTTGTGTCATCTCGCATAGGGGGAGGTGGTAAATATGGGAAGGTGTCTGCCATAGGAGTGTTGGTGAATAATCCTGGGCCCACAGAAGATAAGGAAGGGATGTACATGCTGTCAATGGTAGTATCAATGGTAGGAATGACGTGTTCTGGTGTGGCTAGCCCCTATAGATTGTAGTAATTCAACTCATCGACAGTCATGATATTTCCATCATGAGTAAACATCAGGAGTCGAAAGACTGTGGAGGCCATTACTCTCATGGAATACATGTAGCTATGTCCAAGAAGGAGATTATAATCAAGTTGGGAATTAATAAATTGGATGTCAATCAAAACTATTTTACCATATAATGAAATAGGAACATTCAGAAGAATTCCCCAAGCATTTATCGAGCAGCCATCGTAGGCGCGGAGGGCGGTAGTGGAAGGTTAAAGGGTATAGGATCCGAGTTTTTGCCATAAAAAGGTTGACATAACATAGGTCGATGCCCCTTAATCAATGATGCATTGATGTATGACCAAATTCCGAATTGAGACCGTAATTTAGAAGGAGATGGTGGATGACATCCTAGGTTCTCCTTGATCTAGATCAAATGTGATAAACCTAGAATTAGAGGGATCGATGGCACCTAATGTTGATAACAATTCTTTCCGCTGTGTCAAGAAATTTTTGAGAAATTCTAGAGTGGAGATGGTTGTAGGAGATTGGGCCAAGTCGTCAATAATGCTATAATTTAGGTTAGCTCAAGCAGTCGCGTTGTTGGAGATACATCGTATAGGAAACCATGGGAATATGGCCGCCCCATCAATGGGGGTATAGGTAAGTGGAGGGGTATACTGGAAGAGTTAGAGGTAGATGTCGTTGAAGGGTCAGTGGATTTTTTGGTGGAGGCATATTGGTTACTCTGAGTTTGGAGGTTGACGTCAGACGACATCGTCATGAGGTGATGGGATCTAGACTCTGCAGGTGGGGCCGTAGCAGGGGCTGTGGGAGCAGGTGGGGCCAAGGGTTGGGTTGAAACCAATCCTTGGTGTGGTAGAGGGTTTTAGAGGACCATAGGTGGAGGGCCTAGTGGTGCTGGGTTGGGATGACCCTGGGTCATGGCATTTGCATCCTTTTGAGCTTCATTCTAGAGAAGCTGTCGGACATGAGCCATGTGAGGGAATATATGTGTGTAATGACTGTAGGTGTTGCATAGAGCACATGGATGATTGGTTTGTAGCTGTGGGTTATTTCCTGGTCGCTCAAGATGCTGGGGGTTTTGTGATGGTGGGTTGGCACCATTGTTGGTGGGAAGGTTAGGTTGTTGGCTGCCTCCCTATGGCTGATTATTACCTCGGTTCCTTCCTTGAGTTCTCTTGCCTTTCCCTTGTTGGTTGTTAGGAAGGTTCTGCTGAGAGAAAACCTATCCTATGGAAACCGAAGGGGACAAGGATGGATCTAGAGTTTGTTGAATCGGTGGTGCATAATAGGTTGAAGGAGCTGGAGGGGTTGTAAATCCAACCACTTGGACTGAATACGATTGTGTCGACCAAGTGGACCCATGGATGTGCTGATTTGGTGTAGGAGATGTGTATGAGAGGGTGGCTCTAAACAGAGCCATCATCCGTGAGTAATCGGGAATGTAGTTTGGTTGTGAAACACTATGGATGTTCCCTGGGTGTGGTGGCATTATGGCAGGTGATGCATAGTACTGAGGGTGCTATGTGACAAAGCCAATGACTACATTCACAGCATGGGATGCCCCTGGCATATCACGATGGGAGGTGCTGGCATGGGGGGTATCTTGTATGATGGTATATAAATACCCAAACTGGGTGTAGATTAAGTTGAACTGTTGATCCTTTAATTTGGACTCCTCCTCAGATTGGGGTTGCTTAGAGGAGACATCCTTGGATATGGGTGGGAGTAAGGTCTTTAAAAACTAGTCAAGGAAGATGATGTCATCCAATTGGATCTTGTACAGGGTACATCACCATCGCAACTCATGGATGTGGTTTGTGATGTGGGTAGCTATATTTTGATGGAAGGATAACATGATCTCCACTCCCTTGTCATATCGGACGGGTAGTTGAAAGTATTGGAGGAACATAAAGGCAAGTGAGGAGAAATTAGGGTAAGAGGCATGAGGTATCTCGACGTACCATTTGGAAGCAACACCCATAAGTGTGCGCTGTAACAACCTTAGTGTGACAGAGTCATCCATAATGTTGTTTGATGAACACCACTTTTGGAAAGACATCATATGGTTTCAGGGGTCCTCGCCCACCTTTCCCTCAAACTTTGATATGTCTAAAGGAAGTTTTGTAGGCATGGGAGGCTAGTGAGGTTGATGTCTGATAGGGGAATTCGTTAATTTGGCCAAATCTGGCATGTTAAGACTAGCCATAAAGGGTAGGCTAGACTCGTGGTTGGCTCAGGATGGACCAAAAATGGCATCGAAGTTTGCAGGAACATAGTGTCCATGCCTGGCTGCGGGTATATGAGGTTGACTTCCCATAGCAGGGATAGTCAGAATGGTTGTGGAAGGGCCACTACCCCTAGTCATGAAAAATGGGATGGTAGGACCCGTGGTAGCTGGTGTAGGGCCGCCACTAGTGGGTAGTGTACCTACAACAACATGTGTGGTGGAAATGGGTCCACTGAAAGGGATACCCATGATGATGGGTGGAAAGGACATAGGTCCACCACTAGTTATCCCTCTGTGGAGGGGATCAAGATGTATGCCAGCCATGGGGCTATACGGGGAAGTGAACAAAGTAGGTTCTGATTGGTAGGAATCCAAATTGGATTCACAGGTCGTGTGCCCCTATGAAGGCGAGGAGTGTTGTTGAAGAGGGCTTTGATGGTGATGGTCCAAAGAACTAAACTGAGGGGAGCACTCCCTAAGTTGAGAGGAATAACATGGCAGAGAAATGATGGCTGTAGTAGTAACATGAAATGAATATGGACCCCAGTTTAAATCACATTGCTATTGGTTCAAAAGGAGTCACTTGACTACCAAGGTTGTCTAACGGCTTGCGTATTGGGGCAGTACCCCTCACTCCATGACACAGGTAAAAATGCTAACCGCTTGGCCACAAATGACAAATCTTTGATTTTCCTCATAGGTGGTAGTCTAGTCAATCCAATGGGGGTCATTTCCCTTTTCGCTTGGTAGGTCCTCTTAATGGCCAACTACTTCAGGGTTCCTATGGTACTCCTCACTATGGGTTTTAGGGAAAATCCCAAGCACTTCCCATAGTTGTGGCGAATATGACTTATGTCCCAAACTGAATGTTATTATGTTAATTGATTGATTTTAAGGTTCTACTCGAGGTCATGAACCTAGTGTGTTAGATTATTGGTGTGAGTGTGTGTGCACTTGCATATGAAACTTTCATTCCAACTATGAAATAAATAAATTAAAATGGAATTCTCTGTAAGGAACAAGAAAGGGGCTATGACAAAGTAGGTCCAGACAAGAAAAATAGATATGGAAAAAGTGCAGGATAGACAGGGGTTTGAAACAGGTATGGAAAACTGAGTGTTAACTCACAGTCTCTCCTGTTAGAGGAACAAATGTGATATGGGTCACACAAAATATGAAAACATCGACGATGAGCTCAAAACATAGCGAGGTCACACCTAATAGGTGAGAAGGCATGGCAGGCTCGCTTAAAAAGAGGGTACAAAGGCAAATTGGTCGTACTTTCAGCCAAAACAGGTGCAACTGGTCCCTATGAGGTAGGTCACACTTTACAGGGCTAAGGTTGAAACCTAGGTCATGCTTAATAGAAGAAACTGTGTGATTGGGTCGTGGCTTTAGGCCTGAAAGGTATGACTTGGGTCGGCCAGGGAAAAAGTAAGAAAACATGGTCAACAGGGGCCAAAGGGGAAGGCACTGGTGCCGTGAAGGTTCAAATTGGTCGTGTGGAGGCCCGATCAGTGATGAATCAATATAAAAACTAAAGAAAACCTGCTAAACCAGGATCCAAGAGGATCGACCAGTATGGTCACAAAAATTGTAGTGGGGTTTTCACCCCTACTACATGCAAAAGCAACAACCTTACATCAATGGGATGGTAAGGTAGAGTTCATGAAAAACAACTAAAACAATAAACGATATCAGTAATGACAAATCAAATAAAAATTTACAACTAAGCTAAATAAAATAAAATACATGAAAGTTATACCTTCTTTCTGATGAAAATGGGCCATCGTGCCCATATCGAAAATGGTCTACCTCTCCATAGGCTGGTTCTCTATGTGGGTATAGATAATATCTCAACGTACTTTGTGGGAATGGTAGGGAAACATGATGATGGAAAAAGGTGGGGTGTGAATACTTTGAGAGAAAAAGGTGTCTCATCGGACTCACTAATTAAAATAATGGAAAAAAGGGATAATAATCTTCTTATGGAATGACCAAAAATTTATTTTGGGAGAGTCCTTTACAATGTATTTATAATATGTTTCTAGGGTTTTTTGACCTTTGATCTGTTTTAGGGTTTTTAGCCCTTTTTGGGGTTTTTAGGCCCTTTTTTGGGGTTTTGGCCTTTTTGGGGAGAGAATGAAGGTAAACCATGGTAAGTAATGACATTTTGGACTGGAAATAAAATTGTGAATGTCAAAAGTAAGGTAAATATGGTAGGAAAAGGATGTATGTGTGTGGTTTAGACCATGCAGATCTAGGTGAGCAATTCTTTGCGTTAACAAGTCTGTCATGACATCGAAGTGGATCTACAAGATCAATAATGTTGTATATGGTAGCATCGAGAAGCAAAAGGTAAGGTTCATGGCTTGATTCTTCATCAGAGAAAGAGGGCATAAACTACGAGGATATATTTGCACCTGTAGCAAGCTACACATCCACTAGATTCATACTTACATTGGATGCAGTAATGAAATGGAAGATACACCAAATAGACATCAAGACAACATTCTTGAATGGTGTAGTCGAAGAAGAAGTGTACATAGAACAAACACTAGGATTTGGTCCACATGAAAGGAATACTCATGTGCGCAAATTGAAGAAGGCCTTGTATGAATTGAAATAAGCACCTAGGACATGGTATGGAAGGATGGATATCTTCATGATGAGATTACGATTTACTAATATTAATCAGATTCCAATATTTACTTCAATATTTAAGAAGGAAGACCAGTGATGCTCCTGCTATAGATCGATGACCTATTCCTCAAAGGAGAGGATAAAATCATTATAGATGAAAATATGAATATTTCCACTGCATTCGACATGAAATACCTAGGGATGATGCACTACTTTTTAGGCATGGAGGTGTGGAAGAATGAAGATATAATCTTCCTTGGTCAAGGAAAGTGTGCAGTGGATATTATGAAAAGATTCAGAATGTTGGACTGCAAGGAGATAATGACCACACCTATGGCATCGAACTTGAAGCTTCTATGTGATGCTTCATCGAATTCAATTGGTTCTATGATGTATCATTAGATGATTGGTTCATTGATGTACGTGATGAATATGAGACCGAATATATGATTTTTTGTGAACACCCTAAGCCAGTTCCTGACAAATCTGGGACATCTTCACCTAGTTGTTGTGAAGAATGTATTGAGGTACCTAAAGGGTATAGTTGATTATGGGTTCAAATATGAAAAGAATCAATATATTAACCTACACAATTGTGTTAATTCGTATTGGGAAGGTAGTGCCACTCATAGGAAGAGAATTTCAGGTTGCTGCTTCAATTTGGGATCTGGTATGATCTCTAGTTAGATATGATTTGTATCTATTGCGACAACTAGAGTTGCATGAAGTTGTCAGAGAACCTGATGTTCCATGACAAGTGAAAGCACATTAAGATGGATTCCCACTATATTAGGGATATGGTGCAGAGAAGATCCATGAAGCTCCAGTATGTGGAAACAGATGAGAAAATAGTCGATGTATTGACCAAGCCTCTAGCAAGAGTGAATTTTGAGTACTTTAGAGAAGGTCTTGGTGTGATCTAGAATGAGGCCCCTAGAAAGAGGGAGTAACAATTTCTAGCATAGTCAAAGCAGTAAGTTGTTTAACAATGTAAAATATTCTAGTGTGCTCCTATGCTAAAGATTACTATAGACCAGAAGACATAGATGCATGCGATCTCACATGGGGAAAGAGACAGGTTGTCCTTGAATGGATAATATCCTAGTGTAGTTTCTCAGACACAATTAGTCCTGGTATAGGTTGTTCCAAAGTGTAAAATATCCTGGTGTAGTACGCAAGTTTCTTGGACATCATCAGTCCTATGGGTTCTCGTAGAGTATAAAATATCCTCACATGGTATGCAGGTTTCTTAGATGTAATAAGTCTTGGAAGGTTATCTGAAGTGTAAAAGATCACAGAAGTAGGTTGTTCGGATGTAATAAGTCCTTAAGGTTGAATTGGAACGTAAACTATCCTAATCTGGTATGTAGGTTGTTCATTTGTAATCATTCCTCATATGTGTGTGTGTTCCCATGTTGGAGATGATGAAGTCAGAAGGGACTTTGTGTGCACCTGGGTAGTTCTCACTATGTTTGTAGAATGTAGGTTGACCGTGGAGAGACATAATGCACTTGGTTTGATCCTAGGAGATTCTCCCATAATGAAAGATGTAGGTTGTCTTGGTGACGTGAAATATCCTAGCATGCCCCTATGTTGTAGAATGTAGGTAGTCTATGATATGCATCTGGGATGTGCTATGTGTGCTATATATGTTTTGTGCAAGATAATGAGATGATATAGATATGATAAGATGATGGTAGGAGACATAGGTGATTGCAGTGGCAATGTAATGAATGGTCCTGGGATGTACCTATGTGATGGATTGCTCATGGATATGATGAAGACATGGATGAGGACTAGGCCTACACCCAAAATGAAACATGATTGGATTTGTAGAAACATCTGATGATAGATAGTACTATTCGATGATCAACAAGATGATGATTATGGAAGAATATCTGATGATGACTCTGTGATGATGACTTGACCATATATGTTGATGACTGCGGAAAGAGAGAATACCTTCCTAGTTAAGATGGAGTGTTGTTGTATTGGTAACTTTAGAAGATATTATGATGTATATTATCATTATATGTTGTTGTACCCCCATCATAGATGCGTTTCCATCCTTTTGGGATTTCATTATTGTGTATGTTCCTTGGGGTACAACCTTTGCTGTAATTTGGGGCAATAGTCTTGAGTATAATATAGTGTAATGTGCTTTCGAAGTATCTCTAGAATAAGTTAGCTCTGTTAGGGTTAGAATTCAGCCCACTCATGTTGGTAGTTCAGTCACTTGAAGGGTATAAATAGGGAGGCACCCTCCTTCATTTATACACACTCCAACTAACTTAAGTTTGCATGAGGAGAGAGAGAGAGAGAGAGAGAGAGAAATATAAGGAGGAGAGATAGATAGCTGCAAAATACTTCTTATTGGGGGTTTCCATCTTGTGATATTGTCTTAGTGACAAAACTATTCTTAGGAAGTTTGCAGGTTTTCTCCTTAATGGTTTCCCTAGTTAAAATATATGTGTCTTGTGTATATTATATATCTTGTGTATAATGTTGTGCATCTTATTCTTTCAGATAAACATCCTAATCAAGTTAACTATATGAGAAAAACTAACAAGCTATGTGGAGACTTGTACCTACACATGGAGACTTGAAAAGATGCATATGTGGATGCGTGGGTGTTATAGCTGATTTTACCACTCCAGGTGAATCACACTTGTATGGACTTCCCCTGTCCCTCTGCAGACTCCTTAGACCCCTTGGACCATTTTTTGTCCTTTGATGTTTCCTTGACCATCCCTAAAAACATGTGTAAATTGCTATACATGACTTTTAAGCCCCTTATCGCATATATACACAGGTTTGACCCCTAAAACTATGTACGCCGGGATGCGTGCATAATCCAAATCCTTTTGGAGTTTTCCTTGACATGGATCTAACTCACTTGACTCTTGGCCTTCCATATGCCTCGAGATCGCTCAGATTCGACCTTTCATTACCGCTTTGAAAAGCTATATAAGGAACTCTATGGTACATTGAAGGAATATGAGAGAATTGACAGCAAAGAAACTATAGTCCATTGTTGCCAGAACTTGTGCTTGAGTCTGCATCCCTTTGTCCCTTGGAGCACTTTTGTGTTCTTCCCAAGCTTGTCTTTTGCTTGTGAGCTTGCTATCGAGAGATGGAGGATTGAGATGGTGGAGGCCCAAGTGGGGGATTGAGTTTCTTCGATTCGTAGACATTCCGACAGAGGTTGTATCCATTGTAATCCCTGGTTTTATATTAATAGAAATATCTTTTCCTATCCAATAATGCATGTTTGAATGAATATTTTATCCATGGGATGATTTGAAATGCTTATACATTGTTGATTATATATTGTAGAATAGATCTAACACCAATATATATATAGTATGCTTGTATTGTTTACTTGTTGTTGAGGAAGTATTCTATCAATTCAAGCTGAAGTTGGAAAGCTCAATGGAGATCTACTTCAACCTTCCAGAATAAGGTACAAGGTATGATCCTTTAGTGTTAGACATTTAATTTCTATTACATATTGGAAAGGATTGATTTCTAGAGTCAAGCTGTCTATTGTGGTACCCCAAGTCATAGAAATTTCTCTCCGTAACAGAATTGGCGACTCCGCTGGGAAGTTCCTAGTAGTTGTCCTTTGGGGGTTTTCTATTGGCATTCAATGACTTTGAATTGCTCTTTTTCTCTTGTTTCTGTGTCGGGTCTGGGGGCATGTTTTCCTGGTAGTGTCTGGTTGGTGTGGAGTTTGTCTTAGCTTGTCTGTTTGCCTTTATTTTTATGCACCTTTCTTCCTGTACATGAGTTTTGAACTCACAGTCACGTATACAAATGGGTTTCTCTGCTATTTCCACATATACACGTGGGTTTACTATGAATAGTCGCATATGCCCTTATTTTTTCCTTTTAGAGGAAGTTGAATGGTTTCTGGGTGAATTTTGATGATTGCCGAGTCTCCTTTGATACTGCCAGAGTCTGTATACACCTCTGATCTGACCAGAGACATTTTTTTTAGGGTAAATTTCTTTTTTAAGAATGTTCTTGTCATTGCATTTTTGATTTTTTGTTTTGGGATTAGTACATTAGACTTGTTTTACCTTAGTGCTTTTCTTGAGTGCTGCTTGAGTGTGCTTGTAGAGTCCGGGGATTGCAGAATCATTCTTTTGCTTTTTATATCTCATTTTATTTCAAAAAATCCAAAAATATTTGCTTATCATCATGCTTTGCATTTTTCATTTTGCATAGTACTTGCACTAGATTTGCTTTGGAGTATTAGTCAGGATTTCATATAGGAAAGCTTGCATTTATCATTTGAAGAAAATTGTGCATTTCATGTAGTAGCATACTCTATTTTCATGGACACAATGCATTTGCATTGATTGTTAGGTGTGCATTTTACTTCATGTTGTGTCGTAACACCATTAGTTGCACTTCCATATCCCTCTTTTGAGTAATAAAGGCAATTAAAATCAACGCTTAATTAAAATGAACTACACTATTTTATTTGATAGGGTTCACCAACAAGATTAGGTTTTAGGGTCTTGGAATAGTTCATTGTGAGTAAATTCTCGAAGACCACTAAACAAAAACATGTATGTGTCTATCCATGTGAGTGTGTGAAATATTTGGTATAGCTAGTGTTTCTCAGGATCCTCCTCTCAAAAGGGAGTTAAGCACAAGGTAGTGTGAGTGGTTATTGATTGCGATGACCCCTAGTCATAACTGAGTAGCACCAGAGATATTTCCAGGATTGTATTCATATCTGGGCGCTCTTCCAAGAGTTTTGGGCTTTGCTACCTTTCCCATACGGTCAATCCCGCTTGTGGTTGTCTTCCTGAGCATTGATTATATTGAGGTTACCTTAGTGGCCTTACCTAGGATATCGAGGGGGTACTTTGTAGGGGTTATTCTATAGGTGTCCTAGCTAGGTTGGGGTCAGATAGCACAGTTGCTTTACGCGTTGAAGTTGAGGGCCACAATAATTGGTTACGTACCTCCGCTTGTTGTGTATGGGAGTCTAAAGCCTCTCCTAGGCGAGACATACCTACTTCATTTGGGAGCTCACTTATCCTACCCTTGATTGCTTGTATTTGGATTTAGATTTTATTGGTGATTGCTCTGTGCATGTTAGCTTGCCTAGGGTTTGCATAGATAGAGAGTAATTTTTTTTTGAGTCATTGTGGATTCAGGTGTGGATCCTCACTGTTATCGTTGTTTAGCAGGACTTCTGCCTTCTACATATCCTCCTCCTTTGGGAGAGAGAAATAGACAGTCCAGGTGGACTACTTCACACATTGATTCACACACCATGGGAGACCATATAGAGGGTATTCCTGGACCACCTTCTCCCATTCATGTGGAATACGGGGAGTTTACTCCTAACTATGATCCTTCACCTGACTTGACTGAGTTAGGTCCTCTGAGAAGGGTAACCAGCAGCCCGGATGGAATAAAACGAAGGGTAAGAATAATGGTAAGGGTGGGAATAGGAATTAGAATGCTAATAATAATGACAAGAATGCCCGTAATGCTAGGGGGGACAAGCAAGCTAAACGTAAGGTTAAATTCCCTTGCAAGTTGTGTAAGGATGTTCACCTCACTTACTTGTGCCCTTGTATCGATGAAGCCTCGAGATTCTTGGCACAAGGCCTAGCTGTGCTGACTAACCCTTTACCTCACAATCAAAATATGAACTCAAAACCCATGATCAGTTTGGTGGTGATCAAGATCCACTGGAGGGTAGTGGTCGTGGTTGCATTAACATGGTATGTGCTGCGAAAGTTGTGACCTGTGCGAAGGAATATGGTTCGTCACAACCCAGCCCAGGAAAGGAACTTGATCCACTAGGGTCTCCTTTGCGTATTGATAAACCTGTGGATAAACTTGAAGCTGCAGCTTGCATTCCTAAGGGAGTCATTAAGTGTTTGGGGCATAACCCTAATGCCCGAGCCACCTAGAACTATTCAGTTGTCGAGGATTTGCGCCACACTCCTTGTGTGATGTCTGCATTGGAAGTGCTTCAGAGTTGTCCTTCGAAAAGGAAAGCTTTGCTTTCTGCCCTTGGTGTGAATGATGATGATTCTTCCTTCGTGATTAAATTTGAAACCACAGGACTTCAGCCTCGCTTGCCTTACTATGTGTCTCTTTTGATTCATGTAGAATGTCTTAACATGACCGTCAAGCGCACTGTGATTAATGAAGGCACTGCCACTTCTGTGATGTATTTATCATGTTGGAAGGGTTTAGGTTCCCCTGAGCTGTCTAAATCAGTGACCATGTTAACTGGGTTCGATGGGAGATCATTTAGGCCACATGGAATCCTTCCTTCCCTTAAGGTTCGTTTGGGAGGGAAGACCGTTGCGATAGAGGTCGAGGTGGTTGATGCGCCCCTTGACTACAATCTCTTGCTGGGTAGAAATTGGATGTACAGCATGTAAGCCATAGATTCTTCCCTATTTCGCATTATATGCTTTCCATTTGATGGGAAGATAGCCACAATTGATCAAACGTCATTCAAGAATCCATCAGCTACCGCATCTTCGGGAGCTTCGATCCGAATCGTTGAACACTCTCAGCCGGCAACTGGGAGTGTGGGTGTAGGCATGTATCCATCCCTCATGGGAAGTTTTCGTTGTCTTGCACCAATCCTTATGATAGGGTCTAGTTCCGGTGAGGCTTCGACATCTACGAGATTGGTGCCTTTTCACACGAGTCATATGGAATATCCTTGGATTCCTCCTACACCGAGTACTCCAAGTGAGCCCATCGTGACGGACGTGTCGTTGTCTGCAACTATGGTAGCTTATCAAGCTAATTTTGAGTGTGTTGCAGAGCCTAGTCCTTCCTCTTCGTGGACAGAGGAGGAGGACCCTTACGTGCTGCCAGCATGGGTAGTGGAGTCTTCTCACATGCACGACTACCTTGATAGTGTTTTCCCTTCAGATGAAGTGATTATTGAGGCCATGTCGGGAGTTGAGCCACCATGGGAGGAAATCCATCATAGATCTTACTTTCTTCCCGAGCTTGACCGCTTAGAGCATGAGGACTTTAGGGCGGTTCTTAGTGAGAGATTTGATAGTCCTATGGTTCCGTTAAGCTCTCTTGGTTCGATGGCTGATGCAAACATGGAAAACATATCTTCAACAATTCCTATCAATATCTCTCACGATCCAGGCAGGATAGAGAATGTCTATATTGGGGCAGAATGTTCCCATGCTGAGATTCAAGAATACACTGAGCTGTTTAAAGAATTCCATGATAACTTCACTTGGTATTACGATGAAATGCCAGGTATCAACCCTCATATTGTTGAACAAAAGATTAAGACTTATCCCAACGCTAAGCCTGTTCGACAACGCTTGCATGCGGTGAATCCTAGGAAAGCATCCATGATTAAGGCAGAGATAGAGAAACTGTTGAAAGCCAGTTTTATCTATCCCATTCCCTTGACGGAGTGAGTTTCAAACCCCGTTTCAGTGGGTAAGAAGTAGGGAGTGATACGCATATGTACTAATTTCCATGATTTGAATCGTGCCTGTCCTAAGGACAATTTCCCCACACCATTTATTGATCAGATTTTGGATGAGTGTGCAGGTAGCAAGGTTTTTTCCTTTATGGATGAATTTTCTAGATATAATCAGATACAAATTAAACCTAAGGGCTAACATAAGACTGCATTTATTTGTCCTTGGGGAACTTTTGCATATCGAAAAATGCCTTTTGTCCTTAAGAATGCCGGAGCTACTTTTTAGCGGGCAATGACCTTGATCTTCCACGATCTCAAGTCAATTTTTGAGGTATTTTTGGATGACCTTGCTGCTCATTCTCGTATGAGAATTTATCATTCCTATCACTTGATATTGGTATTCGAAAGATGCAGCCATTATTTGGTTAGGTTAAATCCTCACAAGTGCATCTTTTGTGTGAAGTCAGGTCACTTGTTAGGATTCATCGTTTCTAAAGATGGTATAAGAGTTGACCCTTTGAAGGTTGAGGCAATACTTTAGTTGTCTCTGTCAAAAAATATTCGTCATCTTCAATGTTTGCAAGGCATGGAAAACTTCTTACAGAGATTTGTTGTCAATTTTTCCAATTTGACTAGAGGATTCATGCGTCTTTTGAAGAAGGACACCACCTTTTGTTGGGATGAGTGAGCCCAGGAGTCCTTTGATGTGCTCAAGCGAGCCCTAGCATTGGCCCCGGTGATTAGTCCCCCAGACTATAGCCATGATTTTCTACTTTATGTAGCCGCGTCCATGGAGACAACTGGTATGGTTTTGGTTCAAGAGGATGAGGAGATCCAAGAGCATCTCATATACTATCTGAGCTGAAACCTTATTGACGCAGAGATTCGTTATTCTCATGTTGAGAAGTTTGCTTTAGATACCGTACATGTGGTTCAATGGTTGAGACATTATATTCTCCTTCTCTAGACCTTGGTTGCACGGGGACTTCACTTAGTGAACCTCTCACATAGCACGTGCGATCGTGGGATATTAAAGAATACCCATAATTTTGAGAGATATTGACCCAAACTCTTTTTGTTGAAACCCCCTCCCAATACTTAAAACCTACTCCCCACCCCTTTTTATAGCTCAATCCTTATAAGCCACCTTACCCAGCCCCACCTTAAACCCCTCATCCCCCCAATACCTGCAATATATTGGTTCAATTTTTGATAATTTTAAAACCCACAATATGAACTAACGTGATAGTATATTGGTCAACAAGTGAAGCCCCCGTGCTTGGTTGTAGCCCATGTCAATCCATTTAAATTCATCCTCACTCAAAGGATGAATGGGGGAAAATATAATAAATGGATTATCATCCTGCAAGACTTCGATCTTGAGTTTGTTTCGGCAAAGTCGAAGAAATCGTTAATTTTTGCAGAGCTTATATTAGATTTCCCAAGCGAGGTCAAGGAGTTGGTTTGTGAAGATACGTTTGTCGATGAATACATCTTCTTAATCTCAACTTTAGACCCATGGTATGGGGATATCATTATATATTTACAAACATTGAAGGTCCCTACTCACCTCTCTCGGGATGAACGATGATGATTATGTCACGTGTCTAAGAATTACCTCATAGTGGATAACACTTTGTACCGTCGTGGGGTAGATTCCATTTTACGACGTTGTTTAACTCATGAAGAGGCTAAGGTAGTGCTGAATGATTGCCACATAGTGGCGTGTGGTGGTCATTTATCTGGGATTTCTATAGCCCAAAAAATATTAAGAGCGGGTTATTTTTTGCAGTCGATCTTTAAGGAATGTGTAGATGCGGTCAAGAGGTGCCACCCTTGCCACATGTTTGCATGTAATATGCACTCAAAACCTGCCCCATTACATCCCATCATCACCGCTGGTCCCTTCACTAAGTAGGGGCTTGATTTTATGGATTGCAACCCAGCTTCAGCTGGGGGGGATCATCATATCATAGTGGCTATTGATTAATTCATGAAATGGGATGAGTCTATGCCTACAGTTAAATCCAATGGTGAGACAACCACACACTTCATATTCAACCAGATTATTACTCGGTTCAAAATTCCAAAAGAGCTTGTCACTGACCATGGCTTGCACTTTCAGAATTGTATGATGGAAGAGTTGGCATCAAAGTTTGGGCACAAACAGGAGCATTCCACCTCTTACTACCCTCAAGTGAATGGACAGGTAGAAGCAGTGAATAAATCACTCAAATCCATTCTCCAACGAACCATCGCACAGAGCAAGAATAATTGGCACATCATGTTATATCCTGCTTTGTGGGCATATAGAACCGCTGTGAATACTGCCATGGGTTTCTCTCCATATCAACTTGTACATGGAGTGGAGTCGATATTGCCAGTTGAATGCAAGATTCCTTCTTTGAACCTAGCTGTAGAACTCTTACCAGACACTTCACCATTGGAGGAGCGTTTTTTCCACCTTGAGCAACTTGATGAGCAGTGTCGAGATTCCTTGGTGGCTCTAGAAGTAAATAAACGTCGCGTAAAGGTCTCGTACGATAAGTATGTCCATATAAGGAGGTTTAGTGAGGGAGACTTGGTCCTTTTGTGGGATCAACCGAAAGAACCCTTGGGGGCAGGAAAGTTTAACCCCATGTGGCGTGGTCCTTACGTCGTCAAACGTGTGTTAGAGAAGGGCGCTTATGAGTTAATGGATTATGAGGGAACAACCTTAGCGGAGCCTAGAAATGGGCTCTATCTCAAGAAGTACTATGCATGATTTTCAGCCAAGGATGGTTATTGTATATTATTGTACAGTTTTGCATAGTTAGGTCTTTTTCTTATAGTGATCGGGTTTGTGATTAGTTTCTGTTTTTTTTGGCAGATGTCACTGGAATCTTCCACCTACATAGGATTTGCGGATGGTGTGAGCCATCACACTTAACACTCAGCCTCTGCTGCTTGGGTGATTTATACTCCTATGGGTCAGGTATTGTCGTCAAAAGGCGTATGTTTGCGGCCATATTCAAACAATGTTGCTGAATATAATGCCGTTATTGAACTTCTACTGGATGCCATTTCACATGACATTCTCTCTCTTGAGGTACGTCTTGATTCGGAGTTAGTAGTGTCACAGCTTAATGGTTTGTACCATGTTAGAGATCCAACGTTATTAAGAATATTCTTATGTGTGAGATTATTAGAACGACAATATGACAATATAACATAGATACACATTCCAAGAATTAATAATCAAGTTGCTGACTCATATGCTAACTACGTGTTAGATTGGCATTTGTTTCATACACAATAAATTCATCACAAACACAAATTTTTACACATGTAAATAAATAAAATGATCACCATAAAAAAATTATATAGCATCCAAAATGTGGTAATACATAGTGTCATGATAAAAAAATGGGGCTCTCGAGCCACCAAGATGTAATACATGGTAATACAAAATGTATAACTCCCAGGTATCTAAGCGTGTGGAGGAGGAGCGGGGTTGTGATCATGGAAGGTCACTACGGCTCTAGCTAGCCATCAGAATAATAGCACCCATGCTTGTGTTACACCCACCACCTGGCACTGCATAGCCTCAGGCAAGTCCTCGACTTGCGCCACTGGAGCTCTATGTGTCAATCTCACAAAGTTGGTATGAATGCTCTGGAGCGTCCGCTCTGCATCCACACCTATGATATCATCTCCTCTTCCCCTCCGTCTGTGATGAGGGAAGCCTTTAGGCCTTCGTGGTCCCACATCTGCATGCAAATGGTAGATGTCACTATGTATTGTCACCCAAAAATATGTCTTTTGATTCCATATAATCAGAAAACACAAAAAAATTAAATAACTCAAAAATTTAAAGATACGGTCGAGATTTGTTACCTATGTCACCATATGCCAATCTTGGTGGTAGTGGCATGTCCGGGTCCCCTCGAAAATCAATCCCCGCATAGGGGTAGTCATCGATGGAAACTATCTGTCGTTGCCACCATGGAAAGAAATCAGTTGGATAGGGGTTGGACACCCTACCTCCCCCCAGTCTATGCATTGCATCTGCCCAATGTCATTGCGCCGGATCTCGAACCCCGTGAAGAGGAATGTCAACTCTGGGGCTCAATCCTGGAACACGCTTGAAGAAAAACGTGCTCAGTATGCTGCTGAACCCAAAGTTCCGCACTCTACCCATATTACACTCACTGAGTTGATGTTTCGTGTTACTCACTGGTGTAGTGCTCCAGTCATAGACTGTGGGTCTCATTGACTCCACTACATAGAACATCAGAGGATGCGAGGCCTGGTGTAGTGAATCCAAGCCTTCTATCCTACCCAATGTCAGTAGGATGACCTTTAGGCCCAGCACTTGTTTAGAGTTGGTTGGGATCTGACTCCCCACCTTCTCCATGTCTATATAGCAGTACACCGCAATGTACTCCTCTATAGTCAGGCCACCTCCGGGCCCACCTTGAGAATGAAGGTTCACTACTTCCCCCTGTTGGGAAAGTCCAGTAATAAAGTATATGTCCTCCACCTCTATGGTGAGGGACATCCCATCTATCTGGAAGGACTCAGAGTATGGATCCCAGTAATCCACTAGCATCTGCAATAGTTCTGGTTTGGCCCTCAAGCCACCAAGACACCAAAATTTGTAGAGCCCACATGCATGTAGGGCTTGTTGAGCCATTAGATTAGCCCTTACTACCTCCTCTACATCACCATGTTCACGCTCTCTCCATTCTAGGACCATCCTGCACAAAAAATTGCAAGTTTTCCCATTATATTACTTAAAAACCTCATGCACAACTACATATTTGACTGTTTTCCAAACAACCACATATGTACGCGACTGTGAGGGCATTTTTTGGATATATCTAGCCCTATACGTGGAAAAACCCTCAATTTCTATGTGGGCCACAGCACCCTTTTTAGATTGGCATAGAAACCTGAAATGACTATGGAATTTGATAAAAATTGCATCAAAATGGAAGAGAAGAGCATGGGTAAGTACCTGGAAGAAATGGTAGCGGATTCCGCCAGCTGGATCTCCTGGAATTCGCTGTTGAAAATCTGAGCTCAATTGGGTAAAAATTTCAAATGTTTTATAATGTTTTGAATTTTTTACTATTTATAGAAAATTTTCAAATTTTTGAAAATTTTTACCCCCTTTCCTATAGTTTGGACCATTTCTAATCATTTTGGACCATTTTTGACCTAATTCATGATGTAGGAGACCTTTTTAAGTGTCATTTCAGCCGTTGGATTGACCCGTTCATGCTGATCTCAGGTATCATGTCTAAACTAGCATATAGGTTAGGTTTCATCACTGTTTGCATTTTGCATGACCTTATGACTGTTTCATCATAGCCTTAGGTACAAATCCACTCGATTATTTCACGGAACCTTCTTGCTATTTTAGAAGTGGCATGGTATGAGTGGTAGATCTTGAACTTACATGGGTACCCTAGTTAGCGCCTTATTTTCATTTGGTGCCCATGCTAATGTTTTGTCCTTTAGGGTGTGGGAGTCTGTTGTATAATACTGCCATGACATTTCGCAAGAGCCTCATACTCCTCTTGATCTTTTTGCTAGCCTATTTCCCTTAGGACTCCCGTATGTCAAGTTGTAATTGCATTATCATGAGATTTTCCTGCCTTATTAAGCTTCATGCCTGCTTCACTGACATTGCATTTTAGACATATAGCCCGAGCTTGTCTCATGTCTACCCATGCAGAGCCATTTTATATATCCTTTGTAGCTTGATTCCCTTTTTTTCGAGAGGGGATTTTCCCTCGAGTGTCGATATCCTACACATGTGTCCTTGCACTGAGCATAGGTATGTTCCACTGCTTGGAACTAGTTTGTTTGCCCCTATGACACTCGTCTCCTCCTAGTCTGTAACTATAAAGTAGTTTTATTATTTTTTAAGATTTTTAAATATTTGAAAAAGTCCAAAAAAATAAAAAAACCAAAAAGCTGGACAAGGAAAGATGTTATCTTTGGTAGCTGTCGAGTCATGTCACCTTTGAACAGAGCACTGTATATCACATCCATTGATTGGGTTTATAGTTTGACTTTAGAAGCTATACTCATTTATCTAAGTTTATCTCCACCGACTGGTTAAGCTTCCAGTCCCCATGGAGCCTCTGTCGATGCCTTCTATGTCGTAGATATGTCCCAGTTTGTATATCAAGTCTATGCTGCCTTTATTCAGTCACCATTCGCAGTTATTCTATTGTTCAAAGGAATTTGAAGCCTGAGTCATCCATTCCTCAGTTATCCTGACTTTGCATGTCGGCCATTCCTGATACAATTACTGGTTCATGCACCGCATGATAGAGTCCTTCCACATTATATAGATTTGCTGAGTACCTCATGTTGGATGATGGGGGATGCCTTAATTCCTTCCTTCCAGCGGACTTCATCCCATCAACTTCAGATCATTTATTCTGGGATTGGAATCTAGAGTCATTTTGAGTGCCTTGAGATTTGCAGTCATCAGTGGTAGGTTCTCTCGCCATCGACAGTCTTTGGGAATACATCAATGTCCCCTGATCGATGGATCCTCTCAAGTGTTCGACCTCAACACATTTATTCACACTTGTTAGTTTGCACTTTAGTACATTGATTCCCATTTTCATTATCGGTGGGTGATCTCGCATCTATTAACGGTATACATCAATGACCGGTAATCAGACGATGGACTACTATGTTCGACCTCGACACCTCTATTCACATAGTAGGACATGTACTCGTAGTGGTTTGTATAGAAGACCTTCCAGATTGGTGGCATCTCTTATATGCTACCTCCTTGATCGTGCCAGTGTTCATGAGATTTCAGTTCTCATGGCTTGATTCTAGTATATGTCAGACATTTCCAGCTATTATGGAGATCTTGATCCATTGTATATCTTCAGACATTATCGAGATCATGGTCCTTTGTATATCTTCATCATGGAGATTCTGATCTATGTATATTGTACATGGCGATGACCACTTGTGTGATATCTTATCATGCCTATTCATGGCCATTGTACTCTTATGTATCTGGGATTGCTATATGTATTTGCAGTTATGTGCAGAGTTGTATCATTGTACTATGCTGATTGGGTGGCTGGTCTTCCATTTGGGATCCTTCATCACTCCACTTCTGGGATGGGATTATAATGTATTTCGGTCATCGTATGACCCCTATGATGTCACACATTAGGGGGCATCTGTTATAGCTAATTTTACCACTCCAGGTGAATCACACTTGTATGGCATTCCCCTATCCCTCTATAGACTCCTTAGACCCCTTGGACCATTTTTTTTCCTTTGATGTTTCCTTGACCATCCCTAAAAACATTTGTAAATTGCTATACGTGACTTTTAAACCCCTTATGGTGTATATACATGGGTTTGACCCCTAAAACCATGTACATTGGGATGTGTGCATAATCCAAATCCTTTTGGAGCTTTCCTTGACATGGATCTGACTCACTTGACTCTTGGCCTTCCATATGCCTGTTGACGTGCGTAGATGACTATGCACGTAACGGGGAAGACAACCCAGACCAGGATCCTTAGAACAGGTTCCAAGCTGTTTGGAATGGTTGTTTCCGACAGGTTTAAAGGCTCTATTAGCCTGAAAGTCTAATTAAACTATGTCTAAAAGATAAAACTAGAACCATTACTTTGGTTAATTAAATCTAATAAGCACCTACGAATGTACAAATTAAACTAGTTAATGAATGTACAAATTAACTAATTAATCCGCTTACTAATGAATTAGTAATATAATTAAATTAACTTATAAACTAAATATATTCAATTAACTTAACTTATAATCAAAAGTTAATCAAATATTAACATGTTAAATGTATTACAAATTTGCACTATTCACAAATATACATTAATTACAAAAATCAGAAAATAACCTGAATGTAATATGGATATAAATATCTGATTCAATGGTTGTTTTTATAAAATAGTTTACAAGAAACAACTATTGATCTGTTCTAAACATTTCTATCCAATCAGGAGCAATAAAATATTTAATCTGATATCAGATTCACTAATGAAACTGTTGCATTAACAATCCTGAAATATTCAAAAGGAAATTTTGAAATTGACAAGATTATACAACAGAAACATAAACCATAAATGGTATAATGTAAAACATAAGTAAATCGGAATCAGTACAAGTCGATAATTAAATCATATATATTTGCATAATTCTGAAAAGAAATTATAACAAACATAAACAACATGGAAAATTAAACAACAAGGCTAAGTGATACAATACACACAAATACAAAGTAAAAATACTGTAGATATATGTAAGTATCACCAGTTTAACAATCTGCAGTTATTGACAGGAAACTATTTTGAATCGCAGGAAAATTAAACAGCAGTCTTTTTCCTTCCTTCTCCAAACTATCGACTCCCCAACTCCAGCTCTTGGTCTGCTCTTCAAACAAAGAAAAAGAAATTCTTCAATGCTGTTGATCCATCCCAAAATAATCCTAGCAGCAGCGATCTGATTTGAAAGAGAAGTCTCTTAGATCCACCCCCCCCACAATCAAATTCTTCTGAGTTTAAATAAACTAGAATCAAAATAAAACAAAACAAATTCATCTCTGCAACAGGCGAATTCCTGGAAACAAACATTTCGTTGCCGGCCGCAACTGCCAAAATCGCGTTCAGAGAACCCTAAAAATATCCTGAAATCCATCATGTTTTGGAGAAATCCGCCTGAGTTTAGATAAATGGTTCTGTTCTGAAGAAAACCCATGTGCCAGATTTTTAAGATTCGCCTCCATTTGCTCTCAATAAATCTCAGAAAATCGCCTGTTATTAAGATACGCGATTTCGGCGACTTGCACAATCCCGGCAGTTTGTCTGGAAACTGAACTGCTGCTCCCTTTAACTTTGAGCTTGGGTGATTTGAAAATCAATTGAGATCTATAATCCCCAAATATCTGCGTCCAATCTTAACATCAAAACCAATACATTAATAAATAACCAAAATCATAAACGAAATTCAAAAACAGGAATGAAATGAAACATAAAATTATGTGATCAATTATTAAAGTCAGCCACATTTATTTATTTTCAAACTGCCACTTCACAGATTTGCTTTTTTATTTTTTACCATATTCTCTGCAGCATATTTTTAGAGTTATTATGTGATAAAAACCACAGTGTTCTTATCCTTCACAATTTCTCGAATGAAGACATC
>LPNX010153481.1:73270-87843 GCA_001517045.1 Pseudotsuga menziesii | reverse complement strand
TCATAAAAATTTCAAAGAAGTGATGTTGTTAACTAATTCCTAGTTTGCAAAGGTTTCTTTTAAAAACTTTGAATTTCATGTTTCAGTAGCTTCTGGAATGTCATCATTTCAGTAGTTATCAATTCTTCACTTTTACTATATGAAATTCAAACATTTCATCAAAACAAAACACAATTTTATTTGATGAAATAATGGTTTTTAAAGGCTGTTGGGTAGGGGCACAACAATGCCTTGATATCTCTCGGATTCAACCTTTCATTACCCATTTGAAAAGCTATATAAGGAACTCTATGGTACATTGAAGGCATATGAGAGAATTGAGAGCAAAGAAACTATAGTCCATTGTTGATGAAACTTGTGCTTGATTCTACATCCCTTTGTCCCTTGGAGCACTTTTGTGTTCTTCCCAAGCTTGCCTTTTGTTTGTGATCTTGCTATCGAGAGATGGAGGATTGAGGTGGTGGAGGCCCAAGTGGGGGATTCAGTTTCTCTGATTCATAGACGTGCCGACAGAGTTTGTATCCATTGTAATATCTAATTTTATATTAATAGAAATATATTTTGTTGTCCAATAATGTATGTTTGAATGAATATTTTATCCATGGGATGATTTCAAATGATTATACATTGTTGATTATATATGCTAGAATACATCTAACACCAATATATATAGTATGCTTGTATTGTTTACTTGTTGTTTAGGAATTAATCTATCAATTCAAGCTGAAGTTGGAAAGCTCAACGGGGATCTACTTCAACCATCTGGAATAAGGTATGAGGTCTGATCCTTTAGTGTTAGACATTTAATTTCTATTGCATATTGGAAAGGATTGATTTCTAGAGTCAAGCTATCTGTTGTGGTACCCCAAGCCATAGGAATTTCTTTTCGTAACAGTGGGAGTTGCATTAACCCTAGTTGAGATACGAGGTATTGCATGTGAATTCCTTTTGAAAGTATTGCTTGTAGGTTTTTGCTGAGGAAACCCTAATATATGTGCTTCAACATGAAGATGACGAGTGAAACTGTTTAGAGGTTTTTTTATTTGAATAACAGATTAATGACCATGGTGGTCCATACACTTTGAAACCGGCATTTCAAAATGAGCAATGTCTTCTTACAGACTTGGAGCCGAAGATTTTTTTTATAGTAGACTTCAAAATAAGTCATTATGAATTAAATAATTTAGGCAATGTGGTTGTAGTGTTAATGGTGTGACAACATTTGAGATGTGAACGTGAACACTGAAGATACATTAAGATGTTGATTGATTGAATAGTATCTCTATGGACTGGTATATGTCTAGAGTGTCCTCTTTCTTCCACGTTGAGTTCATTAATAAGAAAACCCTAGTTCTTAGAAATTGAATGTATTGTTTTTATGCTAAACACTCCACCAAACTTTGAGTGTAAGAGTTGTGTATCAGGTTTTGGAGTGGAGATAACTTTCAGATATCATTCACTCAATGTGTGAATGAAGGATGTATGGATAGACTCTAGTGATGCATTGAAATGTGTTGGAACATAACCTATTATTTTCTACAAATGTTGGTTAGAACTATTGAGAGACACCATTTTAAGAAACTGTAATGCTACCCACATGTGAATTTAGTTGAATAACACCCCTTTTTCTATGCTTGGAGTTGAATTTTTGTGCATTGAAACAATGAAGAAGATTATGTGATAAATTATGTTGATACCAAAGTATTTGGTGATACCCTTGAAGAGCTAGAAGAACATTTTGAATTGAATACTACAGAGCTATACATCATTGTTGAATATTTCACATTCATATGTTGTGTGATCTAGAGAGTTGAGAAGAGTTGCAACCTCTCTTCTTCAACATTGTGCTACACTTGGCATGTTGGGGTGAGTGAAGCTTTATCTTTACTTTATTAGAGTTGCAACCACCCATTGAAGAACCATTGCGATTGCTTCCATTGAATTTATACTGTTGCAAAATTGTTCTACTGCAACAGTATAAATTTCTTGTATTAAAATTTGTCCATGTATTTCATATTTGATGAATATTGGAGCTGAAGATCAACATGAATGTAATTTTCTATGTAATAACACTGCTATAAAATCGAATGTAAGGAACTGTAGAATCTAGTTGATAGTTGTAGAATTGTCTGTAATAATGATGCATGATCTAATTGATTGCTGCATAATTGAATGTAATAATGCTGTAGAATCTAGTTGATAGTTGTAGAATCAAATTGATACTACTGCAAAATTAAGTTGATTATGTTGTATATATTAAGCTCAATGTAGTGAATCTTGAAGAGATTATTGCAAATTGTTGCAGAATGTGTTGGATTATAGTATGGATTGTAATTGATAGTATTAGGATTCTAAAAATGTATTGCAAGTGATTATAAATACTGTGCAGAGACTGTCACAGGTTGTTTCTCACATTGTAAATAAAATTGTAGATTTGAAACTAACAAGTTTGTAACTTTGTCCAAAGGAAGAAGATTGCAGATGTAGATAATCATCTCCAGTATAGAAAATTCTCCAGGTCAACAATCATAATTGTAACTTGCAACTTTATTTGATTGCAATTTCTAGTATGTTTTTTGGTACTTACATGTCTGTTTGTATACAATATCAAAATTGAAGGAAAAAATGAATTGTACATTGTATGTGGGTGAATTTTCGGCTGAGACTAACAACCTTCGCCTTTTGAGTATTGAATCTAATTTTTAGAGGGTGGAGTTGTAATAATCCCTATGTATTACCCTCTTCCAAGACTTCTTCTCTTGCACATGATAGGGAGGAAATGATGTTAAGCTTTAAGTTTTGAAGTCTCATTCTAAAACTAAGAAACCATGGTTGTTAGATCAAGCAATCTTGAGCCATAGCCATATTGGGAGGAAAGATTCACTGATGTAGCCACAAATAAAAAAGAGAACCATTCACAAATTACTCATGTGTTTTGTGCCTAGTTGTTGGATGTAGGAATATATGTACCAATTTTGGTTGGAATAGTGGAGAATCTGGTTGCAAGGCGAGTGAGGCTGAGATGGAAAAGGAGAAGCATAAGTTGAATCCGAGTATTCAACATGTTTTGAGAAGAAAATAAATGTAACTATGAGTTAATTTAGAGTAACAGTCTATATTTGGGAATGGGCATGAATGTAATCTGGTTCGACGTTAGCGCCTTTATTAAATGTAAAAAGATTTGGGGTAGTTAGAACAACTAGTCGATTGTCAGTTGAGAACTAGTTGGCAGTTGAAACAAGAATTGTAAGAGATATATAGGATCGATCTAAGTCATGTGCGCACAATCAAAAAATATTAAGGATATGGATAGATAGGTCAAGTGAGAGAAGAAAAGAAAGTTTGAGAGCATGAGAAATATAGAGAAAACCAATCCATTGTAAATAATATTCTAAGAGAAGTCTGCAAGCTATGTGTGTAGACCAAAGCGTTCCAATATTACTCATGCCAGATGAAGAGTGCTTTGTGGTTTTTACTGTATGGGTTTCCATGTTAAACCTTTGTGTGTTTGATATCTGAGTAANTATATATGCTATGAATGTTGATGGATCAGTCTACTTTCTTATGTGTATGTTCCATTGGTAATTAATCCCTCCATTTTGGTTGAGCTATGTCTTAATGTTATCATGAAAAAATCCCTTTCTTTAACTGCAGAAATTTGGTACTGGTAGTCCCAATAAGATACCTCAGGTGAGACGAAACCTTTGCAGGCGTCGCCGACATGTTTACGCTTTGTTAGGCCAATATCTTGGGCTTTGTTGGATGAATATGGAAATAAGAACTTGGGTTAGTGGAAAATATTCCAACAAATGGTTGCATTATGGGGATCCTGAATCATTGTGGAGGAGACATGTTTTGATACCTGAGGAAACTAGAAATTCAAGATTGGGTGGATTAAAAATACAAAGGATTTGCACAAGAAGAAAGTAAAGGATCATCATTGAATCCAAATGAATGGTTAGAAAGATATATTACTCAAACTTTCATGATACCTTCTTTAGTAAATTTCCCATTCTAGTACATGAATGGTTTTCAAAGTTAACAATGCAAAGGAAAAAATTTCAAGGTGGAGAACCCACTGAGTGGACCCCTCAGCTAATCCAACAATTGGAAAATCCATTAATATTATATCTAGGATTGTCGACTTCTAGGTCGATAAAATTTTGGAAGGCTATATTACTGAGATGGAAGTCGACATGATAAGATCATATAGTGAGACAAAGAGAGAGAGAGAGTTCTTTCAAGAACCTCGAGGCCATTACTTGAAATATTTAAAGACGTGGACAAAGATGATGGTATGTGAAATGGGGATCCCGAGGATGGACTTTGATGAGTAAATACATGTGCATGGAGGACTTGGGTAATGTTACAAGAAAGGATGGAATAATATGGATGAGATTAAGCTTGGATTTTCTCTTTCAATAGTGAGAATGAGTAAGAGGGTGGTCACCTAAGCAGTGGAAGAACATTTTGGTCGGGAAAGAGAAGAAGGGTTGTGACAAGAAGAGTAATTTGTAACCTAACCGAAAGAACAGAATATGAGTTGGAACCACCCCTCGATGGAGGATATTGCGATGAAGAGGAAGAATATCAGATCATATATGAATAAGAAGAGGAAGCACCATATCTGTATCAGGATTAAGACATACCCAATACCTCGCATACATTTCCAACAACTAAGTTAAGACCTAAAAGTGCATCAAAGAGTGGTTTTGTAAATCATAGTAACAGTAATAGCCAAGATAGTAGTCAAGGAATTCCCACAAGTGGAACATTTAATTCAAATTATTCTATACCCAAAGTAAACAGAATGTCAGGGAGTGATATAAAGTTCCCTATATTGAATGGGAACAAGTTAGAAGAACCTAAGCAACAATGGTTCCTATGTGAAGTTGTATGGACAATGGGATAGGTCCAAGATGAGGCTATAAAGAGGGATCAAATGATCACAACCCTTAGAGGTCAAGATCTTGACTGGAATATGAATTTTATGTGGTTCTTACAGGGGTTCTTCAGAAGTCGCTGGATCAGATCTGAATTGGTCTGATCGAAGAATTCAAGAAATTGAAGTCTGAGTCCTAATGTATTACATAATTAAAAGAATTTAAGTAAATGTTGATTGAATCTATTTGGGACTTCGATTAGAGATTTAAGGCTCCTATGGCTAAGGTGAGTTTCCAGATGTTTGATGTCCCACATAAATAATGGTTTATTGCTGCTATGCTACTGCATATCCAATTTCCTTTGATGCAACATAATATTGTATCCCAGAGTGAATATCTTGAGATTTATATGATATTTGAAGCTTCTTCGGTTGGAGAAACTAGCATGGTAATGATGGAGATACAATCAAAAGTTTCAAATATGACATTGCAAATACATGATATCAAGAAATGGAAATGAATTCAATAAGACGTTTTTTGTACAATATACAAAACTAAAGGCCATCATAAAGATTCATGTCCATCTTTCTTGAATTATCTTGCATCGGGTGCACCAAAGCCGATAAATTCATAAGGAATGCCCCGATGTAGAATTTTCCAGACAAGAGGTCATCGATCGGAGGAATTATTGTATCTATAGAAAATAGTAAGTGCACCTACCAACATATATTGTAAATTCTATCTATATGTGGGTCACGATGAGAAATACTGCATAGAATACTAGTTGCTACAAGAATAGACAGTAGATACATATCTGATGAAGAATGATGAACATATACAATTCGAGCGGGCTCAGGCATAGTACCCTGAACCAAGGGGTGGGGGTAGTCCTTTTAAAGGCAAAGGACGAGGAGGATTTAGTCAAGGAAGGGTTCAAATTATTTGCTATAATTGTGGAAAACCAAGATAATTTTCCATAGAATGTACTCATCCAACAATGATGTATTCATATTGTAAATAATTTGACCACAATATTGAGGAGTTCCTGTAACTGATTGCTAAATGGTAGGCCAAAAACCTAGGGAACCAGAACTAACCGTAAAATGAAAATAAAAATATTCAAAAGGTTTTTTTCAAACCTAGAGACCATAATCTTGTTGTCGTAACAAGAGGAGGTGTTGCGACTGGATAATATCAAGATGCACTTGCATAAATCTGATTGTTCGATCGACGATGCAAAAGAAAGTACCATTTGATGTACATAAAGAAAAGGGAGTATTCTTTGATGCACACGAGGAGTTCATCGATAGAAATTAGGTGTCGATATCTGCCACTTTTCCAGCATTGGATGATAGTCCAATACTGAAATGCCTTAAAGATTTGAACAATTACTTCAAAGAAAGTTGATAGAGAAGGTACGCAAGTTGAAATATTTATTTAAAGTTCATGTAGAATTAATAGAAGATAATGATGTTGTAGCAGAATTATTGGATTTTATTAAATAACCTTGACCAAGTGTGTGAGCAGAGAAGAAAGTTAACAACATTGGTAAGAGATTGAAAACTAGTCGTGAGTTAAGAATGAATTCCTAGATACGATATTATGATATGGAATTTATCATATTAGTTTTGAGGTTAGATTTGAACATCCTAAAAATATAAACATGGGAAAGTATGGGAAATATGATATTAGTATGGTCTCATGTTCAATGATGTTTATCCAATCAGTCAAAGGTCTTGCATATTGGTTGACTGACACAGGTTCATGTCGAAGTGGAAGGACTTCAAACCTTTGCTAATTTTGAAGTCATAAACATTGTTAATGATAGGAATCCATATATCATACTTCTAGGGATTGAATGGGATATTTACAATCAAACAATCATAAATTTTCAAAAGAGGATATTATCATTTGAAGATATAGATTTGCGGGTGATCGCCCCAATTGATCCTCTGGAAGGCCAGAGATATGTCAAGTAAGTGAAACATGAAGGAAAAGAATGATACTTGGATACTATTTATAATATTTACATTGTAAGGGATGATTATGTAACCCGACAGTTGACAGAATTGCAAAGTATTACCTCCTATATGTTTTACTTAGGAAAATCTCTGGAGAATTGGTAGAGTCGACTACATGAAGTGTCGATGCAAAAATGCGCAAAAATCATGAAATCCGTTTGACGGGTAGGTAATGAGGTATGTGATATACCTACCAATGAAGGATTTTCTAATTTGGACACATTTATCACTGATTTCAAAGAAAAAATATTGGAATCACAACGTTTGTTAGCACTAGATGTTTCATTGAGGGCTACACCTTCTAGGTGGTGTCTTGCTCATAAGAAATCTATTAAAGAATTCCCTAAATGCCGATGGCTGTTGGAGATTAGATTTGATGAGAATATGTTGTATATTGGAAAAACATATACATATTGAAAAATCATGTCCAGCATATTGATAATTGTCGCACGACATGGACGACATTGCCGCAATAGGAATGGGTTCTTCAATTTTTACATAATTTATATATGATATCGATAAAATGGTGCACATCGATTGAGTTGTGACGAGAGACTATAAATGGGAAGAGACAGCTACAAATTTCATCCAGAATTTTAGTTGACTAATGAAATTCCAATGATTGATGTTGCTCTGTAAGTCATAAGAACCAATATTTTTAAGACATCCTAGTGTCGATGTCGAGTTTTCCTCAGAGCGATGCTACAATTCAAAACTGGGTGGAATGTTATAAGGTAACCAACAAACCTCCTAATGATGATCCACATGACACACAAATTCCTAATTCTAAGGGTATGCAAGCAATGGAGGGAGAAGGATTATCAAATGAAATGTTTTTTGAAGCCCCTTAGAACAAAGGTGAACTTTAGGTCTTCAAAAAATACAAAATTTTCCAATATTGGAGATTATTAGGATGATGCAACCAAAGGGAAAATTACAGAATTATTTCATGAATTCCAAGATATATTGGCTACTAATTTTTCAAAGTATTAATTTGTCACGGTGGTCTAGGAACTGAAAACACAGTCTCACAAAGAATACAGACAAATATGCATAAAATTGGCAAAATGGTGCTGCAATGGAAGTAGCGGCTCTGTATAATCAAATGAAAGAATGATGATACAATAAAATGATCATGCTAGATGCATGAATTCCAAGACAATTTGAATTCCCAAGGAGGTCATTCAAATTGAATGAGTGAGTCTAGCTTGACTGAATGTAAGCCATAGTAAACACTCAAGTTAACCACTGATCAAAACCCTAATTGACTCAATTGAGCCCTAACTAAAGTTAAAGTGCAATAAATGATTGAGTCTAATTGAAATTAGCTCATACACATGTCACTACAAGCCAACCAATAAGTGGTAGCGCATCAATGACTCCAATGAACCCTGATGAGGTTAACTGAAGTGTAACTGACCATGAGAATTGGTTGGAGGCGCCCCTGTTGACTCCAGTTTATTAAATAATTGTTAAATAATAAATTTAATGAAGGAGGGTGCATTCACTGCTCTATTTAACTAATTTTAACCATAAGTTAGCAATAAAGTGCATTTATGACACTCAGATCACCCCTGGAGTGCTCCATTTAGCCTCCCAAAATGTAGGAGAAGGTTAGGTTATCCTCCTTGATTGAAGGTAGGCATGGGTGTGATCATGATGATGTCATACAATGCTCATTTGATGTTAATTAAGTCAATAAAAATTAGGATAGTGGTTTAACTAGGCCGAATTGACCAAAATGATTGTGTATGGTGGTAAATGTCTCTAGGTGTTGGATTTTCACCTGATGGTTTGTCAATTTGGGAGAGTGAATGCTAATTATTCTAGTCACTCAAGTGATTTTGATATAGCTTGACTGATCGGTCAAACCACAGCCAAGTGCAGAGCATACACACTAAAGTCTTGTCAATTTAGTAAATTTTGAGATGGGTGTTCTTGTTAAAAAGAAAACCCTCCAGGAACCTCTTTCGATCCAAGTGGATCTCAATTGGGGAATCAAGGAGGAGTTAATTTTATTATAGCTAATGAAATAGTTGATGAAAAAGAAAACCAAGATACATAATGCTGATTTTCTAATTAGTCCTACCACGCATCTCTTACCCCTTTCGAGTCAATCGAGAAGTCGTGGGGTAAGTATTGAGATTAACTTGAAATCTCAGTAATGGAATATGGAAATGATAATAAATCAAAGTATACTACCCTACAGATTATAACTATGCTATATTGAAAAGAGATGAAAAAAAAGTAAAAAATTGACACAGACGCAAATCCCCCAAGCGGGATGGTGAATAGGCTCGAAAGGGCCTATTTGAAAGGACCTATTCTTTTTATTAGCAACGATTTACAATATTAGAAAATTGAAATTGATGCACTTTGGCCCTTGTTATTTGGGATCCAAATGCTTACAAGAATCTTGTAACAATCTAGAATTAAAACACAGCGGTGGGGGAATCTTTCGGGAAGCTCTGGTTCATCCAAGAGTCGGAAATTGGGCAGAGTCTCCTTCTATTTTTTGTTAGACCTGCTTAAAAACAGCGAGAAATTAAAATAAAATGTGCCCAAACACAGTTTAAAAGTGTTTTGGGTCACCACATTAGTTACAAAAAAAAAACTAAGTAAAAATTTGTTAAGTTGGGGTAATCTAGTTTTGCCAAAAAAAGGAACCAAGGAAAGCAAGATTTCCTTGGGATCTTGGCTTGCTGTTTGGGAAGCGAATGAGATGTGCAATTTTATTGTAGAATATGAAACTTTAAATTACAGCAAAGGAAACTACCTTAAAAGCAAGCTACAAATTTTCTTTAAAATGCTTGCAAAAAAGAGGATAATTTCAGCTAGATCTCTTAAAATATGACTTTATATGCAAAAAAGAAATGAGTTCTAAACTTAAGAAAGGATATTAATAACTAGATCTATATATAATTTTCTTTGTGAGACAGATCTAAGCAATAAGATTATTTAAAAGTAACCAATTTGAAGAGAAACTAAGATTTTGAAGGAGGAAGAGAGAGAAAGAGTGTTGGAAGCCTGGGAATGTTGGGCTTTGGAGTTTGCTTTGGTGGAACAGAGAGGGACTATGTCATTCAGAATATATTGAAGACGAGGAATATGCAAGCTAGCTCAACCTCTTCTACAAGCGATATCACCTGCAACTTAGAAATAATTGCACAAACATATGGTTAAAACATAGCTGTTACTTGAAGAGATAATTGGAAAGCATGCAATTAAACTTAAAATACATACAACTCCAATAGATCTAAAACAAGCAGCAGTAAGAGCATAAATCAAACAAAAATAAAATATTACCCTAATAGGAGGAAGTTGTCTCCTTCAAGGCCAATAATTAACCAGCAAAAGATGTGATAAATAACACAGATTATGCCTCATAAGCATTTGACAATCACCATCCACACATGAAGAGCATTACACCATAGATCTTGCCTCCAAAGCTTCTTTATTCCAGAATAATAAACAATACAATACAAGAGCAACAACACCTCAATCCTAGTTCTAACTAGCTTGGAAGAGGCCACTTGTGCTTTGATTTATACAAAAGCTAGGAGATCCAGCCCAGGGGGTTGCAAATCCCAAGGATACAGATCAAATCAGCAGATGGAGAGTCAATCAATGTAGATCTGAAGCTGAACTAAACCTACTTGTCAATTAGGGGCTTGATTGAGTTGACACATCAACCCATAAACTGACACATCAGTCCACAGAGCTCCCAGGAGAGCCCACACGTGTGGAGGAGAGAGAAAGGGTGCAATTCCCCATAAAGGCTGTTGAAGATCAACTTTGGATCTGATTTGATCACCTCCTTTAGTCAAGGATTTGTCAGATCCAGTCAATCTGGTTCAGATCTAACTGATTTCAATCAAATTGGCTAAGAATCCATTGATATATGATTTTGGATTTGCTCCATTATTCACCAATTTATTAATTAAAATAATCAATAAATGATTTTTTGGGGCTTTCTAACTTGAGTGATGGAAAATCACTCAAAACTAGGAAATAGTGGGTCCATGGGTTTGCATGGTCCTCTTAGCTTGAAAATGAGTACCTACATGACTAAAACTAATTATTTGGCCCACTTTTATTACAAAAACAATTTTTCCAATTAAACTATTAAAAACTAGCCTAAGTTTTGGAAAAATTAAATTTTAATAAAAAACACTGAAAAAATAAAAAAATTAAAAAAGTTGAAAAAACCTACGGGGATTTAGACATGTTCATATGACTCGACCATGATGCCTAGCATGTTTATACATTGACACATAGACTCTAATAACCTCAATATCCCTAAATGCCAAGCTGACCACCCAACTTTGGAGGTATGGAGTGAAAAACTCAAAAATTATCAATCGTTTATTCAACAACCAATAATAAACAAGGGAAAAAAACACCCTGGGCTGATTGGATTGACAAATAAAGTCTAAGAGACCGAGTCTTTTACAGACACTATCATGCTAGAATATTTATTACAATTCCCCCATGGGGTATGAACATGTGATATAGTACAACAAAACTTCCCAAAATCAAGATTGAAGGTCTTTTGAAGTCCGAAGAAGTTATCCTTATCTAGTTCAATAGGCTCACTTGATAAAAAACCACTAAGTACAACTTAGGTGGTAATATTCTGGCTCCAACTATGGGACGTGTGCTCGATTTGGTCATAGGGCAAGGAGAGGATACGAGAACACCAAAATATCTGGTTTATATACCCTATAAAAACATCTCAACTTGACAAGAAAATCTCAGTAGCAGAAGCTTTACATAAAAAACCAAATGAACCGTTAAGCTTATTTATTTAAACAAAATAAATGTCACTAACTGAAAAAGATGTTTGATTATAGCTAAGTACAAAACAAAAAATGCGGAAAGTAAATGCTCTTTTCAAGGAGCTTATTTTCCTACTCTAAGCATGTTATAAAAAAGGGTTAAGTGTAATAAAAAAATCCAATGGAACCACCTAAGAATTTTAGTAACATCAAAAAAATTTCCTTGTCTTTGGTTACCAGCAAAAGTAAGGATACTTTATTCAGAAAATGAAAACCTATGTGATGATTCAGAAAGGGTGGGATGGATGGGAAATCATAGGCATGAATAATGTCGTGAAACTTCCTCCCAAACTGGTAAGTGCTTGCGTAGGCTGCTTCTATCCATGAACAGACAGGGTTGATGTACAAATCAAAATGATGAGGCAGATTGACTACACCATTATACTGATCATCAAGGCTCACCGGATGATAATTCACTATATAAGCGCCAAGTGGATCCAAATCATGAGGAAACTCTATATGTGAAGATGATAGTTGAGACTGATATTCTACTAACCGCATCACATCTGTCTTTTCACAACACTGCTTCTCCATGTCTTCATTATTAATACCTTTGTGCGACTCTACATGATATGACTTTGAATGATCATATAAGATTTTTGAATGCTACTTTTACATACTAGGATTTTCCAAGGTCTCCATATCCATGCTTCCCTCTATGGAAGTATAGTTGATTGGACTTCCACAAATTTCTAAATAGACACTCCCCTTGCTGGATATAGCATAGATAGGATTCTTAATAAGATATCCACAAAAATCCCAATAGTCATCACCATCATCTATGTTAGATGTGATGGATTTCCCATTGCTGATATCAAGTTCTCTTTGTCTTCATTACTGATACTGATATATGGCTCAAATTGATCATGTGGATAAACTGCATGCTCTTTTTTCATATCAAAGTTTCAGAAGGCCACATGGTCCATGCTCTCTCCTTTAGATACGCCATAGACAGAAAAATCAATAGAACCATCAAAAGTTTCTAGTTCATTATTTTCATCTTTATTCATGTCATAGACTGGATTTTCCATGAATGTTCGGGAATCCTCATCAACATCTTTGTCGAGGATAAGGGAGTATTCATCTCATGTATCATGCTCCAAGTTATACTTGTCCTCATTTTCATACTCATCTTCTTCAGAGAAAAGGTCACAAGGTAGTAAACCTTCCAGACTTTCATCATTCTATGGAGAACACATAGGAGTCCCATCATGTATATTACAGTTTTCATCATAAGTTTCACTATAAGATTCTGCAATGGTTTCATCCTCAGGCTTGTACTGTTTAGATGGTGACAAAGGGTAGGCCTAGCCTACCATGTATATATGATTAGGCTCGCTTGAAGTTGTTTCATGATTACTGACCTCAACCATTCCATGTTCTATAACTTGGTTTTCTATATAGAAAGTGCTTTCTTGGTGGAATTCATCATAAGGTCTACACCATGGAATGAATTATTCTACCAGGTTAGTTGAGTCTAACTGGTTTGGAATCCTAGGTTCTTGCTGAGGAGCTTTCTTCTGATACACCTAATTTTGTTTAGGCTGAAAGTTCCTAGGTCCATTATTTCTTTCGATTGTGATCAATATATTATGCATATGATTTAGTTGTGAGGACTGATTTGCCATAAGTTGGTTTTGACTAGTAACCAAGTCTTTTATCATGTCTGTTACCTTTTCCATGGGATCTTTAGAGGCTCCCTTTTCTTCTGATTCAATGCATTTTCCCTTTTCTTTGTTGTATGAAGTGTTTCCCCTAGTGTAACCTAGAATGTTGGATTTTCCTGAAGATTGCATATTCTTTTCTATTTTCTCGGCCAATTCCTGAGCAGTTTTTAGATCGGTCAGCTCTTTGTCTCTTAACTGGTACCTCAAATCACCAGTGAAAACTTCATTGTAAGATACGAAAATGGAGGCATCCTTTGGCTTGATTTCTTTAGGGAGGTCTGAAACCACATGCCTGAACTTATTGTTAAATTCATCCATGGTTTCATTCTCCATATTCTTTATGTTATGAAGGGAATCAAACAGATGTCTTGGTTCTTTCTTTTGTCCCCATTTCTTCTTAAAACCCTCTAGGAATTCACTAAGAGTTTTATATGAATCATCATCTAGGTCGAAGTACCACTCTTCAGCATCATCTTCTAAGGATAAAGCAAAGAGATTCATTTTGACATCGTCATGGTCATGGGCAGCATCATTGCAATAACTGACCAGGTGCTTTTTAGACTTTCGATGGTGATACTTGGTAGTGATGGCATTATTGCCCTGAAAAATGGGGAGATTCTTGATAGCGTATTTTGGAATGGCATGGGGAGCACCTGCTATCTGAGAAAAGTCAAGGGGTTTGAAAATTTCCATCATTTATTGAGATTGGTGAACATGACTCTCTACAAATATGTGATGGATTGGTTTCTATGAGATGTCTGCCTATTCAATCTTTCCCTAATAAAACTTTTGGGATCAGGGAGAGGATTGAATAATTGTCGGTGGTTTCTTCAGGTAGAAATTCTTGAAGGGATGTTAGACAGTGGAGTCACCAGATGGATCGAGTTTTAAATTTTTAGTTTTCTTAAAGACTAGATCAATCAAAATTTCTTATCTTTTTAGTTGTTTAGAAAAAATTTAAGCTAAGTCGTACTCGAGAATAAAAATATTTATCCCCAGCAACGACGCTAAAAAGTGTTGCCACCCTTCACACACCTGGGTCACAAGGCATAAATATTCAAGCCACTTGGTGTGTCCTTGGGGGCAAGTCTCGAGTCAAGGCTTTCGCCTTGTTCTTGACTCCTATGTTTAGGCTCAACTCCTAACAAAGCCAAGAGGGGTAAA
>LPNX010153481.1:26597-73143 GCA_001517045.1 Pseudotsuga menziesii | reverse complement strand
GGGGGGGGGGGACTCCAGATATACCCGAGAGTACTTGGAGTATGTCCAAAACTAAACCTTCATAGCTACCCACAAGGAATCTATGGGCTGAATGGAGTTTCTAAGGCTATTGTTCGTAATGCACCCACATGTGTAAAAGAGATCGGCGCCCCGAGGTCACTTTTCAGGAGTTCCCGCTTCCTTTGGGTATTTTGCCACCGTAATGGTTTGACCTAGGTGTTGGATTTTCACCTAATGGTTTGTCAATATGGGAGAGTGAATCCTAATTATTCCAGTCACTCAAGTTCTTTTGATACAGCTTGAATGACTGAATGAACCACAGCCAAGTGTAGAGCATACACACCGGAGTCTTGTCAATTTTAGTAAATTTTGAGATGGGTGTTCCTGTTAAAAAGAAAAACCTCCAGGAACATTTTTCAATCCAAGTGCATATCAATCAGGGAATCAAGGAGGGGTTAATTTTATTGTATTTTATGAAAAAGAAAACCAAGATACACAATGCCGATTTTCTAATTAGTCCTACCACGCATCTCTTTCCCCTTTTGGGTCAATCGGGAAGTCATGGGGTAAGTATTAAGATTACTTTGAAATATTAGATATGGAATATGGAAATGATAATAAATCAAAATATACCACCCTGCAGATTAGAAATATGCTATATTTAAAAGAGATGAACAAAAAGTAAAAAATTGACACAGACGCAAATCCCCCAGCGGGGATGGTGAATAGGCTCGAAATAGCCTATTCTAAAGGACTTATTATTTTTATTAGCAGCGATTTAAAACATCATAAAATTGAAATTGATGCACTTTGGTCCTTTTTATCTAGGATCCAAAGGCTTAAACAAGCTTGTAACAAGCTAGAATTAAAACACAGCGGTGGGGGAAGCTTCCGAGAAGCTCTGGTTCGTCCAAGAGTCGGAAATTGGGAAGAGTCTCCTTCTATTTTTTGTTAGACCTGCTTAAAAATAGTGAGAAATTAAAATAAAATGTGCCCAAACACAGTTTAAAAGTGTTTTGGGTCACCACATTAGTTACAAAAAAAAAACTAAGTAAAAATTTGTTAAGTTGGGGTAATCTAGTTTTGCCAAAAAAAGGAACCAAGGAAAGCAAGCCTTCCTTGGGATCTTGGCTTGCTGTTTGGGAATCCAATGAGATTTGAATTTTTATTGTAGAATATGAAACTGTAAAGTACAACAAATCAAACTACCTTAAAATCAAGCTACACATTTTCTTTAAAATGCTTGCAAAAAAGAGGATAATTTCAGCTAGATCTCTTAAAATATGACTTTATATGCAAAATGGAACTGAGATCTAAACTTAAGAAAGGATATTACTAACTAGATATATATGTAATTTTATTTGTGAGATAGATCTAAGCAATAAGATTCTTTAAGAGTAACCAATTTGAAGAGAAATTAATATTTTGAAGGACAAAGAGAGAGAAAGAGTGTTGGAAGCCTAGGAATGTTGGGCTTTGGAGTCTGCTTTGGTGGAACACCAATGGACTATGTCATTTAGAAGGTATTGAATATGAGGAATATGCAAACCAGCTCAACCTCTTCTACAAGCGATATCACCTGCAACTTAGAAATCCTTGCACAAATAGATGGTTAAAACATAGGTGCTGCTGGAAGAGATAATTGGAAAGCATGCAATTAAACTTAAAATACATACAACTCCAATAGATTTGAAACAAGCAGCAGTAAGAGCATAAATCAAACTAGAATAAACTATTACCCTAATAGGAGGGAGCTCTCTCCTTCAAGGTCAACAATTAACCAACAAAAGAAGTGATAAATAACATAGATTATAACTCATAAGCATTTGACAATCGCCATCCACACATGAAGAGCATTACACCATAGATCTTGCCTCCAAAGCTTCTTTATTCTAGAATAATAAACAATACAATACAAGAGCAACAACACCTCAATCCCAGTTCTAACTAGCTTGGAAGAGGCTGCTTGTGCTTTAATTTATACAAAAACCAGGAGATCCAGCCCATGTGGGGGTGCAAATCCTAAGGAGACAAATCAAATCAGCTGATGGAGAGTCAATCAATGCAGATCTAAAGTTGAACTCAGCCTATTTGTCAATCAGGGGCTTGATTGAGCTGACACATCAACCCATAAACTGACACATTAGTCTAGAGAGCTCCCAAGAGAGCCCACACATGTGGAGGAGAGAGAGAGGGCACAATTCCCCATAAAGGATGCTGAAGATCAACTCTGGATCTAATTTGATCACCTCCTTCAGTCAAGGATTTGTCAGATCCAGTCAATCTGGTTCAGATCTGACTGATTTCAATCAAATTTGTTGAGAATCCACTGATCTATGATTTTGGATTTGCTCCATTATTATCCAATTTATTAATTAAAATAATCAATAAATGAATTTTTGGGGCTTTCTGACCCGAGTGATGGAAAATCACTCAAAACTAGGAAATAGTGGGTCCATGGGTTTACATGGTGCTCTTAGCTTGAAAATGAGCACCTATACGACAAAAACTAATTATTTGGCCCACTTTTATTACAAAAACAAATTTTCCAATTAAACTATTAAAAAATAGCCTAAATTTTGGAAAAATTAAATTTTAATAAAAAACACTAAAAAATTAAAAAATTAAAAAAGTTGAAAAAACCTAGGGGGACTTAGGCATGTTCATATGACTCTACCATGATGCCTAGCATGTTTATACATTGACACATAGACTCTAATAACCTCAATAGGCCTAAATGCCAAGCTAACCACCCCAACTTTGGAGGTATGGAGTGAAAAACTCAGAAATTATTAGTTGTTTATTCAACAACCAATAATAACCAAGGAAAAAAAACACCCTAGGCTAATCAGATTGACAAATAAATTCTAAGAGACCGAGTCTTTTACAGACACTATCATGCTAGAACATTTATTACAATTCCCCCATGGGGTATGAACATGTGATATAGTACAACAAAGCTTCCCAGAAGCAAGAATGAAGGTCTTCTGAAGTCCGAACAAGTTATCCTTATCCGATTCACCAGGCTCACTTGATAAAAAACCACTAAGTACAACTTAGGTGGTAACAGAGCGCAATACCTGCTCTTTGGAAATCAGACTGGGTTCTCCTTGGATCATCTGAATTTCCAATGTTATCTCTTGCGGAGGAGAGTGTCTATCGGGCCCATGTTGGGAGATGATTTTGTACTTCAGGTTCTATTTCAGCATATGATGTTTTCTATTATCACTCCAGAAAACTCCTCTAGGTTGTAGCTCGAGGATGCCTGGTAACTTAAACTATTTTTTGGGTTTTTTCTGAATTGGATCAAGTCGGATAACTTATATAACCTCTCACTCTCAAGACATGCATGAAGCTCACTCAATCACAAGGATTTTAGTTACAACTTGTTCAGTAGTTTGACAAAAAGGTGCAGGGATGGAGAACTCACCAGGATGGAAAACTTACACACATAACACATGCGTATAAATGGATAAATCCTGCTGAGGATGGTGTTTATAAATCAAATATCACTAAATAACCAATAGGATGACAGCTATCGACCCTTTAATAAATCTGAAAATTACCTAAATGCACATTTAGGCAATAAACATAGTAAAGAAAGAGATGGCTGAACAAATCACAACAAAAGAGCTTATACTTAGAATAAACCATATGAGACGCTTGATAATGGAACAGGCTCATAAATCCCCAGAGTTGACCCAATATTCATAAAATAATATTGGGCATTATAGCCTCTTACAAAATTTACAGATCCTGAAAGTCCGATCTGTTTACACAAAAATAATCGAAAGTAATAGTTTTTCTCGATTAGGGATTCAAACCCTTGCTAACTGTTTGTTTATCTACTGCAAATATCTAGTTCACTGAGTGAATTTTAAATGATTGAAGTGGTCATTGATAACCACCACTGAGGGTTTACTATGAAGTTCCCACCAACATCCAGTGTTTCTGTGTTTACTGAAGTGATTTTCCTCATCTAATCCATTGGATTTTCTCCATCTCATCACCATATTTTCGGTGCTACAAGTCTCTATTTTCCCGCGGTTTACCATCTCGGTCATTGATCGGAGGCTTTTTCCTTTGTTCCATCGGCCCTCCAAGCCTCATCCTTGCTGTAGTGTCAGCTCCTTAGTGGGATAACTTGCCAACAATTAGTCTTTATGATCACCGATGATCTTTCATTGTTGCACTTTGTGAACTTTGTCGGCTCGTATTCCTTTTATTTCCCACCGTTGCGGCTCCCCATTTAACTATCTTATGGCCAATTAACCTTCAACCCTTCCGACTGCTGAAAATTTTATCTAGTGATCGATCGAAAGACTTAGTTAGTTTTCCTCCCATCATTGCGGCCCATTAGTGGACTATTGTGCTGACGACTAGTGTCTTCTGATGCCAACACTATGGAAACTCTTCATCTTTGTCTCGCTGATCTGTAGTCTTTAGCCTTTACAATGTTGCAGCTCCACAGTGAACTATTTCACCACCAGTTAGTCTTTAGCACCTCCGATCGCTGATGTGTTCATCTATTGTTGCGCTATCGGAAAGTTTCTTGTCATTGATCGAAAGCTGTAGTCAGTTAGATTTTTTGCTGTTGTGGCTCTTTAGTAGACTAAATCGCTGATTGTTAGTCCCTTAAACCTCCGATCACCATAGTTTTCCTTTGGTCGTGGAAGCCTTGTCTGTTTGTCTTCCACAATTTCAGCTCTTTAGAGGACTAGCTCACCGATCGTTAGTTCCTTGAACGTCCGATTGCCAAAGTTTTCCTCTGGTCGCGAAACCCATAGTAAGTCTTCCTTCCGCCATTTCAGCTCCTTAGTATACTATTTTTCCGACAGTGAGTGTCTTCAAGTTCCAACGCCGACACTGTGGAAAGTTTTAGCTTTACCTCGCCACTGCTTAATCCTTAGCTCTTCTGATCTGATTTCATCGCTGTCGGAGGTCATTAGAAGTCTGAATCGAAATTCTTAGTCTGTATTTCCTCCACCATTGCAGCACCTTTGAGAACTAGCTTGTTGATCATTAGTCCCTTAAATTTCTGACGTTGACACTACAGAAACATTTAGCTTTACCTCACCGCTGCTTAATTCTTAGCTCTTCTGATCTGATTTCATCGCTGTCGAAGGTCATTGGAAGTCTGAATCAGAATGCTTAGTCAATATATTCTCCATCGTTGTGGCACCTTTGAGAACTAACTTGTTGATTTGTTAAATATTTTGAGTCTCGAATTGATTTCATCTGCGATCGAAACTCAAAACCTCTCTCCATCAGAACTCTTTGTCTGTATTTCCTCCACCATTGTGGCGCCTTTGAGAACTAACTCGCCGATTTGAAGTCTTCACAACTTCCGATTGATGTTTGAAAAACGTTCCGATGGTGTAAATAGTTTCAGCAATACACCTATCTACCAAAGGGGTCTTCCACCTACTATTTATCTTCCATCTTTCGGTGGCTAATGAGATGTTTTGATCCTCGCCCAAGCCACTGAAAGCTACACCCTTGTGAAATTTGCATAAAAATAGAGGTCTTCAAAACTGTTAGTGATCTTCATATCCTTCATACTATGAAAAATAAATTTATTTTATTCGGGAGATAACATTTTCTGTACACTGATATCAGAAATCAGAGGATCCAAATTAGGGTCATCATCCCCAATTTCATCATCCAAATATTAGGTAGAATAGGAAGGAAATTCAAGAGTTTTCTCCTTCACTAGTTCCACCTCTTGAAGAGGCTCATTGAACTTGACACTCCTTTCGATGATGATATATTTTGTTTTGATACCCAGCATCTTGAAAACTTTTGATTCATTAAGATGCCCAATAAATAGACATTCTATTCTTTATGGTTGCAAAGTCCTCCTTTTATCAAGTGGAATTCGGGCCCATGCAGTGGACCCAAACACCTGCAGATTCGACACATCCGGCTTGTGTCTGAAGTATGCTTCGAAAGGGGTCTTCCCTTTCATGGATGAGTGTGGAACTCTATTCTGAATATATGATGTAGCATTCATGGCTTCAGTCCAAAAATTTGTAGCCAACTTCTTTCATTCCAACATACAAGTGGTCATCTCCTTGAGAGACCGATTCTTCCTCTCTGCTACACCATTCTGCTGGGGAGTGTAGGGAATTGAATGCTGGACCTGAATACCACTTTGAGAGAATATGTGCAGAAACTCATTACTAACATACTCCCCACTATTATCAGATCTCAATATCTTGATCTTTTGGTCAGATGCATTCTCGATCAAGGCCTTCAGTTCAGTGATTTTTTCACAGACTTCAGACTTATTTTTGATAAAGAAGACCCATGTGTACCTGGAAAAATCATCAATAAAATTCAGAAGATACCTTGATCTATTCATGGATATGATAGGCGTGGGACTGCTGATATCAAAATGTATCAGTCCCAAGATGCATGTAGCTCAACTTTCCTTCCCCCAATCGAACTTGTGCTCAGGGTGCTTTCCAACAACACAACCCTTGCAAATTCCAGTGGTTGCCTTGATGACCAGGAGGCCTTCAACCATGGAATTTTTCTATAATTGCTGCAAGTATTTGAATTTGATATGGTCAAACCTCTCATTCCATAGTCTACTAACTTCATTTCCATGAGTCAGCAGTGCGGTGGGCTTTGCATCAACTACAAAATGGGAAAACTCATAGGCTTTTGCATGATGGTTTGCAAGGCCTTTTGCAACAGGTTTCCCGAATGCAAGTTCCATGATCTCTACATCATTCAGGATAAAGGATAATATCTTGGGCACTCCCGTATGTGTCATTTGATAAACACTCAGGAGGTTTGATGCTAGAGACGGTGTATCCATTTGAAAATTAGCCATTCTCAAGATCAACAGTACCTTGTCCTTATAAAATGATGCTGGAGTCATCTCCCATGTGTATGGGAATGGATTTTCTAGTCTCCAAAGATGAGAAGGAGTCTCTTTCAGCCATCATGTGGTTCAAAGCTCCAGAATCTATCAAGAGTGCTTTGGATTTCAAAGTGCTTTCCATGAGGGCATGCCTCTTTCAAGCTGTGGTTCCCGATCTTGTTGATCTCTCCTTCAAAATCTTTCCGAAAGATTGATGTGATTTCTCTCAAGGAGAGAGGTAGCTTCATCAAGTTTCTTCTTCATGCAGGCATGTTTAGGGTGGAAGCCCTTCCTACAATATGAACACTTGACTTTTTCCTTTCCATGATGCCCTTTTCCTTTGTTCTTCTTTGAACCAGAAGACTCTTCATGCTATTGGTTTTCAACTTTAGGCTTAGTAGCTTCAAATTTAGTTTTTTGGGTTCTTTTGTTGCTTTCCTTTACCCTTCAAATCTTTGGGCCTCAAGACATGGAGGGATTGATCATGGGAGTATTTGATGATCCCCATATGGACAAGCTTATCATGTTCACTTGTTAGGGACTCAATGAAGGCATTGAGTGAATGCATCTTCCATCCAGGGGTTGTGATATTCCCCGCATGGAATGTAGAGACAAAAATTGAATAATTAGCTCCAAGTTTGGAGAGTATGGATAGGATTAGCTGATCATCCTCCTTCTCCACTTTAAATTGCTTCAACAGTAAGACAATGTGCTTGAAATTTGTGAAAATGTCATTCAAGGTATCTAAATTGGAAGGCTGGAGAGATATCAACTCATTCTCAATATCGTATACTCTCAAATCATCTTGATTTCCATACAGGGTTTCCAATTTGTCCCAGATTTCCTTTGGAGTCTTCAATCCCAAAAGATGGAAAAGTAGATCTCGAGAAACAGAGAGGCACAAGAATATGAATGCTTCATATTTCTTGTTCAAGAATCTAGCTTTGTCTATCACAGAAGCAGGCTCTTCTTCAGTGTCCATAGTGACCCTATAAATTCCTATGGTTTGTAGATAGATCTCCATGTCTCCTTTCCATGAGTGGAAACTAAAACGGAGTCAAGAGTTCTACGGAAGAAGCCATCTGAAACTATTGGAGTGAATGCTTTCACCTGTTAAAAAAATGAAAATCAAAACAAAAGGGGAACCATAAGGTCAGACATCCTGGACATTTTAGGCTTTCATCACACCCAGTATAGTCAATCAAGCAATCTTGATCAACAATTTCCTTACTTGGGGTATTAAGTGGTAAGCCTTGGCTTCTGGTGCAGTGCTAGAATTTTGATCTTTTGCTCAATTTTTCATGCAAGATCTATCAAAAACATTGTTTTTGAGAGATCTGAGCTTCGTTCTACTTTGAGCTTTGATACCATATCAATTTTTCACAGTGGTCTAGGAATTGAAAACACAGTCTCACAGAGAATACAAACAAATATGCATAAAATTGGCAAAATGGTGTTGCAATGGAAGTAGCAGCTTTGTATAATCAAATGAAAGAATGATGATACAATACAATGATCATGCCATATGCATAAATTCCAAGACAATTCGAATTCCCAAGAAGGTCATTCAAATTGAAAGAGTGAGTCTAGCTTAACTGAATGTAAGCCATAGTAAACACTTAAGTTAACCACAAATGAAAACCCTAATTGACTCAACTGAGACCTAACTGAAGTCAGAGTGCAATAAATGACTGAGTCTAACTGAAAGTAGCTCATACACATGTCACTGCAAGCCAACTAATAAGTGGTAGCACATCAATGACCCCAATGGACCCCAATGAGGTTAACTAAAGTGTAACTGACCATCAGAAGTGGTTGGAGGCACCCCTGTTGAATCCAACTCATTAAATAATCATTAAATAATCAATCTAATGAAGGGAGGTGCCTTCACCTCTTTGTTTAACTGATTGTAAACAATAGTTATCAATAAAGTGCATTTATGACCCTCATATCACCCCCATAGTGCTCCAGTTAGCCTCCCCAAATGTAGGAGAAGGCTAAGTTACCCTCCTTGACTGAAGGTAGGCATGGGTGTGCTCATGCTGATGTCATACAGTGCTCCTCTGATGTTAATTAAGTTAATAAAACTTAGGATAGTGGTTTAAATAGGCCAAATTGACCAAAATGAGTGTGTATGGTGGTAAATCTCTCAAACACAAAGATGAAGGAGATTATTGGTGATCTGGGATAAACGAAGATTCCCCTGAAGCTCGAAACAAAACCTGTCAAACAACGATTGTACAGATTGAATCGAAGATATAAAGAGAAGGTAAAGATAGAGTTAGATAGATTGCTATATGCATGAATTATAGAACATGACAAGAAATATAAATGGATTATCCCTATTCTAGTACAGGATCAAAAAACTAGTGAATCCCTGATCTGTGTTGACTTGCGAAACTTAAACGACGCCTTCTTGCATGATCCATTTCCAACCCCATTCACAAATGAAGTATTAGAGAACATTGAAGGACAATAAGTGTACTCATTTACTGATGGGTTCTCTGGCTAGGATCAGACAAGAATTATAAAGGAAGACCGATACAAGATTATGTCTGTGATATAACAGGGATGCTTCCAATATACACTAATGCCTTTTGAACTCAAGAATGGCCCCACTATTTTTCTAGAATAGTAGTAGATGCTTTTAAATATTTCATCCATAACTTTTTTGAAGTATATTTTTATGATTGGATGGTCTACAGGATGGTGAAAAATCATACTGAGAATCTTAGAATGATGCTCGATAGATGTAGACAATTTTAGATTTCTCTAAACTTGAAAAATATATATATTTTTATGCTCCTTTTGGTATCTTTCTAGGTCATTTGGTCTATCGATATGGAATATTCATGGACCCACCCATAATTGTGATTATTGTAGACCTAACCCCGCACATGAAAATTAAATAATTAAGAACTACTTTGGGGCATATAGGCTATTATAGAAAATTTATCATAGGATATGCAGAGGTTATAGCTCCAATGGATAAATTGTTGAATAAAGATGTTAAATTCTAATGGAATGAGCAATTTTTGCTTAGGGAACTATACCTTATGACCTAAGGGTCTCGGGTCACCAACATACAAATATTATACTTGTAGAAATACGAAAATATAGAGATCTTTTTGAGAGAAATAGGGTAAAAAGAACATGGACCTTATTTATGAAGGTTGGTCCAAGGTTTAAAACTTCACTCGAAATGCTCTAGAAGCTTCAAGATGATCAACACCTGCAAAAGAGATTGACATCTAACACATAGATATTAATTGTTATATAAATATGAATGAAATATTATAGATTTCATTTAAATAAGATGACAACAAATTTCATAAATCATAACAATCAAGGACATCAATACACAATGTTGAAGAACAACACTCTTTATTCATAAGAAAAGATTGATACAACCTCTATCTGAGACAAGCCGTCCGCTGCTAACCAAGAGCTGAGTTATATTTCTCCAATATCCAAGGTATTTCCTCCAGCATAACCTTGATCTTCAACTTTATTCCCCTAACCTCTACCCTCCCCTCTATTTATACTTGGTGATAAGGGGGAGTTACGAAGTTTAGAGTGGTTTGGGAGGTTGGGGACATTATGATTTCGCACCCAAATGTCCCTAACTAATCATTTTTTTAATTTTTAATTTTTGGCTTAATGTAACTGTGGGTATATATACTGGCAGGTTGCAAATGGATCATGACTGCTGTGAAGGAAACCCACTAATACATCTTGCGGTCATATAACAGTGGGTTGTATATATGTCTACCCATGAATGAATCATGACATGCAATGGAAATAGTCATGATTACAAGTTAATATTAGTAAAAAACATGGGAAATACTGGAAGGAATAAATTGTATCAAGTCATATCTTCATCTACAGGTTTTTGGAAACTTCTATCCATAATGTCATTTTGTGTACTAACTTGCTTAGTTTCAGTACCCAGATGGAGAAGTGTCATTTCGCAGTATAACATATGCCCCCTAGTGTATGAGATTAGAGGGAAGTGATGGCCAAAATCCATTACAAATATTTTATCTTTGAGAAACTCAGTTATCAAGGTCACAGAGAGGTACCTAAAATAGAAAGATCAAATTCATGTACAAAATCATTATTGTGGATGTCATGTTCAATAAGGTGGAACATTAGCTCCTTTACAACATTTATTACATCATATAGTATGGTAAAAGGGCTACGTACATTTTACAATGGTGGATCAAAGCCACAATATACAATGATGAGTGTTCAATAGCTTGAGATAATATCACATAACATAACACAATCTTGCGCAACTTAGGTTATAGAGGTTGTAACCCAAAGTCTTCATCCAAATACATAGAGACTAGTATGAATCCTATCATGTGAATATATGAGATGAAGTTGAACATGGAAGGAATCCATCATAGTGTTAGTGAATGAATGATGCTGACAAATAATGCAAAGGAGTCCACCAATCTGAGTAGTGTATCTTAAGGAACTATCTTCAAAACTCTAGGTCTTGTTCTTCATGAGGTACTGTTTGGAAGCCATAGTGCGAGGAGGAAGGAAATGAGCCCTTCAACATGTCACAAGTGTTACAGAGAGAAATTACTATGGCTTGGGGTACCACAATAGACAACTTGACTCCAGAAATCAATCCTTTCCTATATGCAAGAGAAACCAAATATCTAACACTAAAGGATCTCAATTCGTACCTTATTCCAAACGGTTGATGCAGATCCCCATTGAGCTTTCCAACTCCAGCTTGAATTGATAAACTGCTTCCTCATGATTCAATAAACAAGACAAGCATGCTATATATAATCATCTTAGATCTACTATAGAATATATAATCAATAACATATAAGCATTTGAAATCATCCATGGATCAAATTTTCATTCAAATACACATTATTGGACAGGAAAAGATATTTCTATTAGTATAAAACAAATATTACAATAGAGACAACCTCTGTCGGCATGTCTGTGAATCAGAGAAACTGAGTCCCCCACTTGGGCCTCCACCACTTCAATCCTCTATCTCTTGATAGAAAGCTCACAAGCAAAAGGAAAGCTTGGGAAGAACACAAAAGTGCTCCAAGGGACAAAGCGATGTAAACTCAAGTATAAGCTTCGACAACAATGGACTATAGTTCTCTTGATCTTCAATTTGTCATGCCTTCAATGTATCCAAAGGGTTCCTTATATAGATTTTCAATGGGGTAATGAAAGGTCAAATCCGAGTGATCTCAAGGCATATGGAAGGCCAAGAGACAAGTGAGTTGGATCCACATCAAGGAAAACTCCAAAAGAATTTGGCCTTTTCCACACATCCCGATTTATGCGGTTTTAAGGGTCAAATCTGCGTATATATGCGAGAAAGGGATTAAAAGTCGCATACGGAAATTTTTGCATATTTTTAGGGATGATATTGGAAACATCAAAGGTACAAAAATGGTCTATGGGGTCTAAGGAGTTTGCAGAGGGACAGGGAAGGCCATAAAAAGTGTGAATCACCATGTGTGGTAAAATCAGTTGTAACAGATGCCCCCTAATGTGTGAGGTCAGAGGGGTCATACGATGGCTGAAATACATTATAAGTCCATCCCAGAAGTGAATTGATGAAGAACCCAGTGGAAGAACCAGCCATCCAATCAATACAATACAATGATAAAGATCTTCATGTAACTGCAAGTAGATACAGTAGTACCGGATACATAAGAGTACAATGGCCATGCATAGGCATGATACAATATGACATGTGTGGTCATTGCCACATACAATATAAATAGATCAGACTCTCCATAATGAAGATATACAAAGGATCATGATCTCCATGAAGACTAAAGATATATAATGGATCAAGATCTTGATAATGGCTAGAAACGTCTGACATATACTAGAATCAAGTCACGAGAGATGAAATATCATGAACATTGGCATGATCAAGGAGGTAGCATATAAGAAATGCCACCAATCTGGAAGGTCTTCTACACAAATCGCTATGAGTACATGTACTACTATGTGAATATAGGTGTCGAGGTCGAACATAGTAGTCCATCGTCTGATTACCGGTCATTGATGTATACCGTTAACAGATGTGAGATCACCCACCAATAATGAAAATGGGAATCAAGGTACTAGAGTGCAAACTAACAAATGTGAATAAATGTGTTGAGGTTGAACACTTGAGAGAATCCATCGATCAGGGGACATTGATGTATTCCTGAAAACTTTCGATGGTGAGAGAACCTACCACTGATGATTGCAAGTCTCAAGGCACTCAAAAATGACTCTAGATTCCTAACCCAGAATAAATGATCTGAAGTCGATGGAATGAAATCCGCTGGAAGGAGGGCATTAAGGAATCCCCCATCATCCAACACGAGGTACTCAACAAAGCTGTATAATGTGGAAGGACTCAATCATAAGGTGCACGAACCAATAACTGTACCGAGAATGGCTGACATGCAATGTCAAGATAACTGAGGAATGGCTGACTTAGGTTTCAACTTCCTTCAAACAAGACCATAAAGGTGAATGGTGACTGAATGTAGGTAGCATAGACTCGATATCCAAAACTGGGACATCTCTGTGACACAGAAGGCATCGATAGAGGCTCCATAGGGATTGGAAGCTTAACTAGTCGGTGGAGCTAAACTCAAATAAATGAGTACAGCTCCTAAAGTCAAACTATTAACCCAACCAACAGATGTTATATATAGTGCTCTGTTCGAAGGTGACACGACTCGACTGCTGCCAAAGATAACATCTGTTCTTGTCTGGATTTTTGGTTTTTTAATTTTTTTGGACTTTTTCAAATATTTGGAAAGCTTGAAAAAGAATAAAATCACTTTATAGTTACAGACTAGGAGGAGACGAGTGTCAAATGGGAAAAAAAACTAGTTCCAAGTAGTGGAACATACCTATGCTTAATGCAAGGACACATGTGTAGGATAGCGACACTCGAGGGAAATTCCCCTCTCGGTAAAAATAGGGAGTCAAGCTGCAAAGGATATATAAAATGGCTCTGCATGGCTAGACATGAGACAGGCTCGGGCTATATGGTTGATACAGTCATGGAAGCCGACATAAGGCCCAATGAGGCAGGAAAAGATCATGATAATGCAATTACAACTTGATATAATGGAGTCCTGGGGAAATGGGCCAGCAAAATATCAAGAGGAGTATGAGGCTCTTGTGATATATCATTGCGATACTATACAATGGAATCCCACACCCTAAAGGACAAATTGTCAGCATGGGCACCAAATTCAAACAAGGAGCTAACTAGGGTACCCATGTAAGGTCAAGCTCTACCATTCACATCATGTCACTTCTAAAACAACAAGAAGGTTCCGTGACATGATAGAATGGGTTCGTACCTAAAGTGATAATGACATGGTCATAAGGTCATGTAAAATGCAAGTGAAGGTGCAATCTAACCTATATGCTAGTTTAAACATCATACCTGAACTCGGCACAAACAGTTCAAAACAATGGTCGAAACATCGCTCAAAACGGTCTCCTACATCATTATATTAGTAAAAGACGATCCAAAAGGGTCAGAAACGGTCCAAAACTATAGAAAGGGGGTGAAAATTTTCAAAAATTTGAAAAATTTCTATAAATAGTAAAAAATTCAAAACATTATATAACATTTGAAATTTTTACCCAATTGAGCTCAAAACTTCAAACACGAATTCCGGAAGATCCAGCCGGCGGAATTCGACACCGTTTTTTCCAGGTAACTTCCCATGCCCTGCTATTTCATTTACATTTAAATTTTTCAATTTTCCATGGTCCAATTTGATTTCTAGGCCATTATAAAGTATGCTCCATGGCCCATGCAAAAATCGAGGATTTTTCTGCATATAGGCCTGGCAATACACAGAAAAATGCCTCAAAGTCATGAAAATATGTGGCTGCTTAGCAAATAGTCATGTATGCGGCCACGTTCAAGTTTTTCTAAGACATATAATGACCCAAACTTGAATTAAGTGTGCAAGATGGTTCTAGAATGGAGGGAACGAGAGAACGGGGATGTAGAAGAAGCAGTATGGGATGATATGTTGGCACAACAAGCTCTTCGTGCATGCAAGCTCTACAAATTTTGGTGTCTTGGTGGATTAAAAGCCAACCCAAGACTATTGTAGATGCTAGTAGACTACTGGGATCTTGGATCAGAGTCATTCCAGATCGATGGGATGTCCCTCACTATAGAGGTGGAGGACATATACTTCATTACAGTATTGTCCCGACTAGGGGAAGTAGTGAACCTACGTTCTTGTAGGCCCGAAGGTGGCCTCACCATAGATGAGAATATAGTTGTATACTATTATCCGAACACGAAGAAGATCGAGAATCAGATCCCAACTAACTCCATACAGGTGCTAGGCCTAAAGGCCATACTACTGGCACTTAGCAGGATAGCAGGGATAGCCTCACTCCACCAGGCCTCACGATCCTTGATGTTCTAAGCAGTGGAGTGCATGAGGCCCACAATTTACGATTGGAGTACTACGTTGTTGAGCAACATGAAGCAATAGCTCAGTGACTACAAGATGGGTAGGGTATGAAACTTTGGTTTCAGCAGTATACTAATTATGTTATTCTTTGAGAGTGTTCTGGGATTGATCCCTAGAGTTGATGTTCCTCTTCATGGGTTTCAAGATCTGGCCCAACGACATTGGGCAAATGCGGTGCGCAAACTGGGTGGGGGTAGGGTGTCCAACCCCTATCCAGCTAATTTCTTTCCATGGTGGCGACGACAAATAGTTTCCATAGATGATTACCCCTATGTCGGGATAGATTTTTGGAGAGATCCCAACATGCCTCTACCACCAGGATCAGCATACAGTGACATTGGTAATGAATCCCAACCCTCTTTTTAAGTTTTGTGAATTATTTAATTTTTTGTGTTATATATAGACTCAAAAAGACATGTTTTTACGTGACAACACATAGTGACATCCTGTCATATGTATGCAGATGTAGGACCATGACGGTCTAATGGTTTCCCTCGTCATAGACGGAGGGGAAAGGGAGATGAAATTATGGGTGTGGATGTGAAGTGAATGCTTCAAAGCATTCATACCAACTTCATGCGCCTGACACATAGGGTACCCATGGCGCAGGTCAAGGACCTACCTGAGGCCATGCAACATTAGGTGGTGGGTGTGCCACGAGCATGGGTGTGGTTATTTTGATGGCTAGCTAGAGCCGTGGTGACATTCCATGATTAGAACTCCCCTCCTCCTCCCCAGGCTTAGATACCTGGGAGTGATACATTTTGTACTACCGTCTATTTATATTTTGGTGGCTTGGAATCCCCATTTTTGTATTATGACACTTATGTATTATCACATTTTGGATGTTTAATGAAATTTTTTTATGATGATCGATTTATTTATTTACATGTGTAAAAATGTATGTTTGTGATGAGCTTACTGTCTATGAAACAAATTCCAATCTAACACATAGTTAGCATATGAGTCAGCAACTTGATTATAAATTCTTGGAACATGTATGTATGTTATGTTGTCAAATTACCGTTCTAACAATCTCACATGTAAGAATATTCATAACAATGTTGGATCCCTAACATGATACAAGCCATTAAGCTGTGACACTACTAACTCTGAATCAAGACATACCTCAACAGATAGAACACCATGTGAAATGGCATCCCATAGAAGCTCGATAACGACACTATATTCAGCAACATTGTTTGAAGAGGGTCGTAAACATATGCCTCCTGAAGACAATATCTAACCCGTAGGAGTATAAATGACCCAAGGAGCAGAGGCTGAGTGTTGAGTGTGACGACTAGCACCATCCATGAATCCTATATAAATGGAAGACTCCATTGACATCTACCATAAGAAATTAAAGCTAATCAACAAACCCGATCACCCTAAGAAAAACCTAACTATGCAAAATACTGTACAATAATACACAATAGTCAGCCTTGGCTGAGAATCATGCATAGTACTTTTTAAGATAGAGCCCATTTCTAGGGTCTACCAAGGCTATCCCTTTGTAATCCACTAACTCATATGCACCCTTCTCTAACACATGTTTAACAATGTAAGGACCATGCAACATGGGGTTAAACTTTCCTGCCCTCAAGGGTTCTTTAGCTTGATCCCACAAAAGGACCAAATCTCCTTCACTAAACTTCCTTGGATGAACAGATTTATCATACTGGACCTTAATGCGACGCCTATTCACTTCTAGAGCCACTAAGGCATCTCGACGCTGCTCATTAAGCTGCTCTAAGTGGACCAAATGTTCCTCCAATGGGGAAGTGTCTTGTAAGAGCTCTATGGCTAGCTTCAAAGAAGGGATTTCGCACTCAACCGGAAATATAGACTCCACTCCATGTACAAGTTGATATGGAGAAAAACCGGTGACAGTCTTAACCACAGTGCTATACTCCCACAAAGAAGTATATAACATGATATGCCAATTGGTCTTGCTTTGTGCGATGGTTCGGTGGAGAATGGACTTGAGTGATTTGTTCACTACTTCAACCTATCCATTCATTTGAGGGTAATAAGAAGAAGAATGCTCCTGCTTATAACCTAACTTCGAGGCCAACTCTTCCATCATCCAATTCTAAAACTGCCTACCATGGTCAGTGACAAGCTCTTTCGGAATACCGAACCAAGTAATGATCTGGTTGAATACGAAACGTGCAACTATATCACCATTGGATTTAACTGTGGGCATAGCCTCAACCCATTTCGTGAAATAGTCAACAACCACGATAATATGATGATGCCCCCCAGCTGAAGCTAGGTTGCAATCCATGAAATCAAGACCCCACTTAGTGAAGGAAACGATGGTGATAACTAGATGTAACGGGGCAGGATGTGAGTGCATATTGTGTGCAAACACCTGGCAAGGGTGGTACTTCTTCACTGCATTAACATAATCTTTAAAGATCAATGGCCAGAAATAACCCGCTCTCAAGATTTTTTGGGATATAGAAAGCCCAGTTAAATGACCACCACACGCCCCTCCATCACAATCATTTAGCACAAGCTCAGCCTCCTCATGAGTTAAACAATGACGTGAAATGGAATCTACCCCACAGTGGTATAATGTGTTATCCACTATGAGGTAATTCTCGGATACGTGACGTAATTTTTGTCATTCATCCCATGAAAGGTGAGTAGGGACCTTCAATGCTTGTAAATATATGATAATATCCCCATACCATGGATCCAAAGTTGAGATCAGGAAAATGTGCTCATCGACAAACATATCTTCACAAACTTCCTCCTACTCCTCACTTGGGAAATTAGATATAAGCTCCACAAAAATCAACAATTTCTCTGATTTTACTGAAACAAACATGAGATTTAATTCTTGCAAGATGACAATCCACTTATTATACTTTCCCCCTATCATCCTTCTAGTGAGGATGAACTAAAATGGATTGACATGGGATACCACTAAGGTCTGGCGAAGGAGAATATAGTGTCTCAATCTTTGAATTGCATGAATGATAGCTAAGGCAAGTTTCTGCACATGGGAATAATGGATCTCTACATCTATAAGGTTTTGGCTCAAATAATATATGACATGCTCCTGGAGCTCCTCATCCTCCTGAACCAAAACCATACCAATCATCTCCATGGACGTGGCCACATAAAGTAAAAAGTCTCGGCTATAGTCGGGTGGACTGATCACTGGGGCCGATGCTAAGGTTCACTTAAGCGCATCAAAGGACTCCTGGGCTTGCTCATCCCAGCAAAAGGTAGTGTCCTTCTTCAAAAGATGCATAAAGCCTCTAGTAAAATTGGCAAAGTTAACGATGAATCTCCACCAGAAATTTTCCATGCCTTGCAAACATTGAAGACGTCTAATGTTTTTCGAGGGAGACAATTGAAGTATTGCCTCAACCTTCAAAGGGTCGACTCTTATACCCTCCTTAGAGACAATGAACCCTAATAAGCGACTAGACTTCACAAAAAAGATGCATTTATGAGGATTTAACCTGACCAAGTAATAGTGGCACCTTTCAAACACTAATCTCAAATGGTAGGAATGATGCATCCTCTGACGAGAATGAGTAGCAAGGTCATCCAAAAAGACTTCAATAATCGATTTGAGATCATGGAAGATCAAGGTCATAGCCCGTTGAAAAGTGGCTCTGGCATTTTTAAGGCCAAAAGTGATCTTCTGATATGCAAAGGTACCCTAAGGACAAATAAAGGCAGCCTTACATTGATCCTCGGGTTTGATCTGTATCTGATTGTATCCAGAAAAGCCATCCATAAAGGAAAATACCTCACTTCCTGCACACTCATCCAAAATTTGATCAATAAATGGTGTGGGAAAATTATCCTTAGGACAAGCACGATTCAAGTCACAGAAATCAGTGTATATATGGATCGTTCCTTGTTTCTTATCAATCGGAATGGGATAGATAAAATAGGTGTTCAACAATTTTTCTATCTCAGCCTGAATCACGAGTGCTTTCCTAGGATTCACCGCACACAAACGTTGTTGAACAGGCTTAGCATTTGGATAATTTTTAATTTTATGTTCAACAATGCGAGGGTCGATACCTGGCATTTCCTCGTATGACCAAGCAAATACATCACGAAACTCTTTGAACAACTTAGTATACTCTTGAATCTCAACATGGGAACATTCTTCCCCAATATAGACATTCTCAATCTTTCCAGGATAGTGAGAGATATTGATAGGAATGGTAGGAGATATATTCGCCATGTTTCCATCAGCCATCGGACCAGGAGAGCTTAATGGAACCACGGGACTACCAATTCTCTCATTAAGAATATCCCTAAATTATTCACACTCTAAATGGTAAAGCTTGGGAAGAAAGTAAGACCTATGATGCAACTCTTCCCAGGGTGGCTCAATCCCAAACATAGCCTCAATAATAGCTTCATCTGATGGAAAAACATTATCAAGGCAGTCATGTGTGTGAGAACACTCAACAACCCATGCAGGAAGCACGTATGGGTCTTCCTCCTCCGTCCGCGAAGAGGAAGGGCTAGGCTGTACAACACATTCAATATTAGCTTGATATACTATCATTGCTGCAGGCAACGGCACGTCCATTTCGATAGGCTCACATGAAGGACTCGGTGTAGGAAGAATCCAAGGATCTTCCTATGAGTGGTGCGAAAAGACACCGAACACAATGATGAAAAATCCTCACCAGAACTAGACCCAATCATAAGAATAGGTGTAGGACAACTAAAGGATCCCATAAGGGATGGGTACATGACAACACCCACACTCCCATTTTTTGGTTGAGAGTGCTCAACAATTGGGACAGAAGCTCCCAAATATTTGGTAACAGACAGATTATTGAATGACATTTGATCAATCATAACTATCTTCCCATTAAATGGAAAGCATAAAACTTGAAATAGAGAAGAAGCTATGGCTTGCATACTGTACATCCAATTCCTACCCAGTAACAGATTGTAGTCAAGGGGAACATCAACCACCTCGACCTCGATCGTGACGGTCTTCCCTCCCAGACGGACCTTAAGAGAAGGAAGAATGTCATGCAACTGAAACGATCTACCATTGAAATCAATCAACATGGTAGTGGAAGTAGACAACTCAGTGGAACACAAACCCTTCAAACATGCCAAAGACATCACAGAAGCAGCAATGCCTTTGTCAATCACAGTGCGTTTGATGGTCATGTTAAGACATTCTACATGAATCAAGAGAGACACATAGTAAGGTAAGCAAGGCTATAGTCCCATGGTTTCAAATTTGATGACATAGGAAGAGTGATCATCGTTAACACCAAGAGAATAAAGCAAATCCTTTCTTTGCGAAGGACAAATCTGAAGTACTTCGAGTGCAGACATCGCACAAGGAGTGTGGCCCAAATCCTTGATAATAGAATAGTTCTGGGGGGATTGGGCATTAGGATTGTGCCCCGACCACTTAAAAACTCCCTTAGGAATGCGAGGAGCAACTTTAGGCTTATTCGTAGGGTTTTCAATACGCAAAGGACTCCCAGGTGGAGCAGGTTCCTTTCCAAGGTCTGGTTGTGACGAACCATAGTCCTTCACATGAGTCACAACCTTAGTAGCATGCACATATTGATGCAACCATGACCACTATTAGTTTCCAACAGATCTTGATCCTCACTAGAATAATCATGGGTCCTCAAGTTCATGTTTTTATTATGAGGTAAAGGGTTGGTCAGCAGAGCTGGGCTCTGCACTATGAACCTCGAGGCTTCTTCTATTTGAGGGCACAAGTGAGTGAGGGGGTCATCCTTACACAACTTGCAAGGAAAATTAATCTTACGTTTAGGCTACTTGTCCCCCCCATCATTTCGGGTATTCTTGTCATTAGAATTGGCATTTTCATTCCTATTGCCACCCTTACGATTGTTTTTACCCTTCTTCTTATTCCTTCCGAGTTGCTGGTTACCCTTCTGGTCCGACGATTGCACCGAAAGCACACTCGCTGTTTGGGTGGGTTGAGATGAATTCGTGGCTTGTACCGAGGCATATTGGTTGATAGACAATTGACTGACCTGCTTTACAACTGAATCCATAGGTTTGGTACTTGTACAACCAACAATGCCATCGACATGTAGTCCAGGTTTGATCTTAGGGTCGAAACTAGAATGCAAAGTGTTAGGAATGATCTCATATAACAAATCGGATTGAGCATAAATCAAATCCAATTCATGCACCCTAAAAATGGATTGTTCCTTGTCCTAAACATTGGACATAGAAACATCCTTCGCTATATAAGGTAGTAACGATTTAAGGAACCATTCAAGGAGAAACTCTGGAAGTATGAAGGCTTTAATCAATCTATTCCGTCTATGCCACTCTTGGATATGGTCGGAGATATGCATGTCTTTTTCTTGATGAAATGTCAAAAAGAGTTCCATACCAACGTCACAATGCTTTGGTAGCTAGAAGTGGTTGAGAAAATTCATAGCTAGGTCATCGAACAAATTGAATGCCCCCCTAGTTAACTCTATGTACCATTTCGTTGTAGGCCCAGTGAGGGTGCATTGAAATAGCCTTAAACGGATTGAATCTTCATGTAAGGAATTAGAATAGCACCAAAGGTGAAATGTAGTAACATGTTCACTAGGATCTTTTCCTAGTTTTCCCTCGAATTTGGGAATTTCAGAGGGAAGCTTATTAGGGACAGTCGGCCAAGCTGGGTCATGAGAGACTGGATCATTCGTTAGTCTCGACAAGTTAAGCAAATTTAACGTTACGAGGAAAGGGATCCTAGGTTGAGCAGGTCGATGAGCCGCTCCCTGATAATTTTGGTTCACATAGGACTGATTACCGTAAACACCATGGCCATGGCCATAGTATCCTCCTCCCATTTGACTCGTGTAGGGTGGCATGGAAGCACCATAATGTGGTGTACCTTGACTAGTTGGGGCTACAAAGCCATAATTTGAGGCGTAAGCGGGTTGTTGATACCCATACCCATAAGGTGAATAAATATATGCATGTTGTGGTCCATAATATGGTCCATTAGAATTCCCATGAGATGTCCCATGAGAAACTCCATAAGTAGGAATATGACCTCCAGAAGTAGGAATACGACCTCCTGAGACAATAGGATGTACTTGACTCTGAGACACAACAATGCGAGTAGCAGCCATATGCACATGACTCGTAGAAACATTCCAACCTGAAGGAACACATGAATTAGGGGGATGAATAGCATTCGAAGAACTAGGAATAGAGGACGAAGGGACATGTGAAACTATGTAAGTGGTATTTCCTACCATCACTCGTCTTGGTTCTAGTATCCAAATAGGACTACTAGCACTAGGTCTAGGATGAACATGTGATCTAACCTCCACCACTGAGATGGAGGATGCAATGTGACTCATGTTCCCAAACCTTTCCACATGGAAATGACTAGGAATGCCCCTAAGCATAGTGTTAGGTTCAAACTCTGACTCGGCATGCTAAGCCAAATCATGTGTAGGAATACCAGACATATCATAACTAGTGCTTGCAGGTTCATGATGAGTCTCATCACCCAAAAACCAATACTAGCAACCTATGAATGAGGGATCATACCAAGTGTGTGTAGGTATATTAGGTGAAGGATCATATGTAGGAGTAGGCTCCTCTCCCCCAACCTCATGAGCTGGAGAAGGAAACTTAGGAATTTCATCTTCATGATCTCTCATCATGTGTGAATCAATGTGAGAAGTAGTCTACCTAGACCATCTACTTCTCTCTCCCAAAGGAGGAGGAGATGTAGAAGGTAGAAGTATTGCTAAATGACGAGAACGACGAAGAGCCACACCAGAATCCACAATGACTCAAAAAATGAAAAAGCCTCTTCTAATTATGCAAACCCTAAGAAAGCTAGCATGCACAGAGCATACACTTATATAATCTAAAGCCAATCACAAGCAAACAAGGGTAGGATATGTGATATCCGAAATGAAGTAGGTATGTCTCACCTAGGAGAGGCTTGAGACTCCCGTACACAACAAGCGGAGGTTTGTAACCAATTATTGTGGCCCTCAGCTTCAACACATATAGCGACTGTGCTGTTCGACCCCAACCTAGTCAGGACACTTGCAGAATAACCCCTGCAAAGTACCCCCTCGATAAACTAGGTAAGGCAACTAAGGTCACATCAATATAATCAATGCTCAGGTATACAGTCGCAGGCAGGATTGACCGTATGGGTAGGGTAGCAAATCCTGAAACTCTCGAAAGAGCCCCTAGATATGAATACAATCCTGGAAATATCTTTAGTGCTACTCAGTTATGACTAGGGGTCATCCCAATCAATAACCGCTCACACTGCCTTGTGCTTAACTCCCTTGTAAGAGGAGGATCCTGAGAAACACTAATTATACCAACAAATTTCACACTCTCACCTGGATAGACACATACATGTTGTTGTTTTGTGGTCTTGGAGAATTTACTCACAATGAACTATTCCAAGATCCTAAAACCTAATCTTGTTGGTGTATCCTATCAAAGAAAATAGTGTAATCCATTTTAATTAAGCTTTGATTTTATTTGGCTTTATTACTCAAAAAAGGTAGATGACTATGCAACCAATGGTGTTATGACGCAACATGAAGTAAAATGCACACCTAACAATCAATGCAAATGCATTGTGTTGAATGAGAAATAGGGCATGCTACTACGTGAAATGCAAAATTTTCTTCAAATGACAAATGCAATCATTCATATATGAAGTCCTAACTAATACTTCTCTAAGGAAATCTAGTGCAAGTACCATGCAAAATGCAAAGTGAAATGATTCAAAAAAGCAAATATTTTTGGATTTTTTGAATAAAAATGAGATAATGAAACAAAAGAATGACTCTACCACCCCCAGACTCTACAAGCACAATCAAATAGCACTCACGCAAAGCACTAAGGTAAAAGAGACCTAATGCACTAATCCCAAAACAAAAAATAAAAAATGAAATGACAAGAACATTCTTAAAAAAAAATTTACCCTAAAAAGGTGTCTCTGGTCAGAAACAGAGGTGTATAAAGACTCTAGAAGTATCAAAGGAGACTCAACAATCATTAAAAATCACCCATAAACACTCAATCTTCCTCTAAAAGGAAAAACTCAGGGCATACACAACTGTATGAGGAAAACCCGTGTATGTACGTGGACATCTCACGCAAAACCACTTGTACACACGACTGTAAGGCAAAAACTCACGTATAGGAAGAAAAAGAGATAAAAATGAAGGCAAACAGATAAGCTGAGACCAAATTCACACCAATCAGACACTACCAGGAAAACATGCCCCCAAACCCGACTCAGAAACATAGAAATTAGAGCAATTCAAGGACATTGAATGCAGATAAAAACCCCCAAAGGACAACTACTAGGAACTCCCTAGTGGAGTCACCAATTCTGTTACACAGAGAAATTTTTATGGCTTGTGGTACCACAAGAGACAACTTGAATCCAGAAATCAATCCTTTCCTATATGCAAGAGAAACCAAATATCTAACACTAAAGGATCTTGATTCGTACCTTGATCCAGATGGTTTATGTAGATCCTGTTGAGCTTTCCAACTCCATCTTGAATTGATAAATTGCTTCCTCAACATTCAATAAACAAGACACGCATGCTATATATAATCATGTTATATCTAATCTAGCATATATAATCAATAACATATAAGCATTTGAAATCATCCATGGATCAAATATTCATTCAAATACACATTATTGGAGGGGAAAAGATATTTCTATTAATATAAAACAAAGATTATAATAGAGACAATCTCTGTCAACACGTCTGCAAATCAGAGAACTGAGTCCGCCACTTGGGCCTCCACCACTTCAATCCTCCATCTCTCTATAGAAAACTCACAAGCAAAAGGAAAGCTTGGGAAGAAAAAAAAAGTGCTCCAAGGGACAAAGGGATGTAGACTCAAGTATAAGCTCCAGCAACAATGGACTATAGTTCTCTTTCTCTTCAATTTCTCATGCCTTCAATGTATCCAAAGGGTTCCTTATATAGCTTTTCAATGGGGTAATGAAAGGTCGAATCCGAGTGATATCAAGGCATATGGAAGGCCAGGAGACAAGTGAGTCAGATCCACATCAAGGAAAACTCCAAAAGAATTTGGCCTTTTGCACATATCTCGATGTACGCAGTTTTAAGGGTCAAATCCGTGTATATATGTGAGAAAGGGTTTAAAAGTCGCGTATGGAAATTTTTGCATGTTTTTAGGGATGATATTGGAAACATAAAAGGTACAAAAATGGTCCATGGGGTCTAAGGAGTATGCAGAGAGATAGGGAAGGCCATAAAAATTGTGATTCACCATTGGTGGTAAAATCTGCTGTAACACCAAGAGTATCTGGAAGAAAAGATAAGGGAAGTTAGACAAAATGAAATACCAGGAATGAAAATGATAGTGATCAGGAGAATCATATATAGGTACAAATCCTTGAATAGTGAGCATGACACAGAGATGACCCAAGGCAGCTTTAGAATTTCAGATCGAACAAGTAGACTTATCTGTCATGTAGGAGACATGAACAGATTCACCATGTATAAAGGACGAGTGGAGGAGTAATAACTCTAAGTGATAGTTGAATAGAGAAGTGAAACTGAAACATGAGTATCAGGAGGTTCAAAAAAGTGCTTTGTTGAAGGATAACATTCTGCCAATATGCTTATAACTCAAAGAGTAAAGTTCTTCCTTATCTTTCTTGTTAAATTTTAATGAGTCGAAGAAAGTCAACTCGAGTCTTTCTTCAATTTTTACAAGCTTGAAGAAAAGAGAGAATAATTCTTCATAGGTCACTGATCTATGGATTTTACAAGCCTAAATTAGTAAATGCTCGTCGATGCTTTCATAGTTTTGAGAGTTAGAAAACTACAAAGAAGACTCCAGGGGATTGCTTTTTCATAAATTTAGTCTCATGAGTCCAAAAAAGTCGAAAAAATCCATAGGAGAACTCTCGTAGCTTCCGAAGAACCAAGGTGCACCTTTTTCGTACTTAGTCAAGTAGGTACGAAAAAGGTTTAAATTATGACCTAACCAATGCACCTTCAAAAGAAGCATATAAAATTTGTTTAACAATTGTGAAGGAAGGAAAGATCACTTGGGAAGTTCCATTGATTTATGAGAGAGGGATTGACAATAGTAAACTCGATGCTTTGTTCTTAGAGTTTAGCAATCATGAAAAATACATAAAGTACGCTCAAAATATTTTTCACGTTTAGGTACAGAGCAAAAAAAAGAGATAACTAAGCTCAAAAATGTTTCTTTTTCGTAAGTTTAGTCCTCCAAGTCCAGAAAAGTGATAACCCTATGCCTGAAGGTACTCTTCTAGATTTTGAAGAGAATAGAGTATTCCTTTTTCGTAAATAATCCGCATGGTATGAAAAAGAGATAAACTACCACTAATGTGGATTATTGTTCAAATTACCTTAACAAGTCTGAACAAACAAGTTTACTTGGAAATCTAGTCAATTTTAAGGAGTCAGAGGAGGGCTTAAAGATAATTCCATAAGGGTGGGAGCCTTATATCAAGGGTAGTTTTGGTAAAAATATGTAAAATGAGGTCCATTTCGTCTTTAAAACCAACTACGAAGTATCCCACAACTTATCACAACATCGACATGGCCACCAAAAATAGAAGAAAATGTTCTAACTAGGATTTCCCATGTAAAGGAGGCCCTAACCACAGAAGAAAAATGATATTTGCAAGGTAGAGAGTGGCTATAAATTGTAGTTCGTGGATAAAAAGAGATCCTAAGGTTCGACGAAGGACATGGTATAAATGAAAGAGTATGTTGTAGGGACCAGATCCTACCCTGAATACAAAGGAAATCATATTTCAGATCATCTAGGACCTGTAACAGCTAGGAAAAAACACAGTATTATTTCATATAACATAAAAATGGTTTTAGCTATACAAAGTGGGTAAAAATTTCAATTTTTTACAATAAATAATTTAAGATAAAATTAAAACATACAATTTTGAGTTTTTTTTACCAAATTTAGCCATTTTACCTCCTCCCTTTGATTGATTGTTGTGGGAAATATGGTGGACGATTTTTGAATCCTCAAAGTGCGGGTACTTTTTCTCTCCCTCCTCTTTAGATTCATGCTTTCCATTTTTAAATTTCATGGTCCAATTTTTTTTTTAGGCCATCCCTAAATGCACAACGTGGTAACCATTTGTAGCATTCTTTGTACCCATAATTTTTCATTTGAACCGCGGTGTGGTAGTAGGACAACCCACAAATGGATCACAGAATGCGGACTAGACTATCACGGTTACTATGTGAGGTGTATTCTTATGCAAAATCTAATGAAAAAATATGTTTTTGGTAGGTCACCATGGTCTTGGAATGGAAAGAAAGAGAGCATGAGCATATGGATCGTCAGGCAATGGACAATCCCGTGACTTTGCAAGCTTTGCGAAGATGTGGCTTACTGAATTCTACTTCATGTCAAATATGTGTGCACAAGTTCATTTACTTGAGACATTAGTGAGCTTGTGGGATCAAAATATCAGCTGGTTTGAACTCTAAGGGGAAACCTTGGAACTAAATGTAGAAGATATATACTTTATCACAGGATTATCGCATAGGGTAGCCCCTTTAAAGATGGAGGGCACAAGTAGAGGAGGTGACCCTCTTAGTGTCCAAGACTATATCAACACTTATTGCCTACCTGGGATTCAGAAACCAGGGACTCAAATCCTGATTGGACAGATTGCTAGCTTTCCACTGAAAGTCATAGTGAGCACCGTAGTCAGAGTAACAAGATCTTATGCTTTACACTTAGCAACACTGACACACATGCGCATAGAGGTAGAGTGTCTATGGGGAGTACTGTATGATTGGTGTTCAAGATTAGTCTCGATCATGAAAAGGAAACTCTCTAAATGCAAGATAGGTAGGAAGAATAATTTCAGATATGTGAGTATATTGGTCTCATTATTCTTCTTAAAGAGTTCATGCGCTGAGTCTCGCAGTGACACTACCACCATGCCCACCCCGTGAGACTATACTCACGCAGTGGGGTGACATATTTCTCTGAAAGGGCGGTGGAGGTGGAATCCAGAGTGGGTATGATGATGAATTCTACTCCTGGTGGAGTAGACAGGTGCCTTCCTTCGAGCAATTCCCTTATGCAGGCTTGGATTTCAAAGGAAATCCAGAGCTCATCCTCCTTCGTAGAGGAGCATGGGGAGAGATGGGTATGACTTTTTACTTTTTAATTATTTGATTTTTATGAAATTTTGTTCAAAAATTAATATATACATATTTAATTGAGTTTGATATACCTTTTGTTGATATGCATATATAGGACTAGTCCGACTAGACAGACTCCACAGGATCTTTGTTCGACCGGTGGATATTGGAGGTGATGAAGCTCTGCTTCATGTAGTTGATGGGAAGCTCGCCAGTCTTACCCGGGATGTCCCCAGTCTCAGTATGGAGAGGATTCGTTTGGAGATGCAACATCATGTTGTGGGAGTTCCTCCGTCCTGGTTATGCCTTCTTCGAAGGGTAACCTCAGTTGTACTATGTTACCAGGAGTTTGTGGAGGAAGCTGTAGCCAAGAAGGCTGAGGAGCACCCTTAGATCTAGGCATATTACGGATTTCAATCCTATTTTTTGTATTTTGATGTACTTATGATAGGATCTTTGGATCAAACTCTATGTTTTATGAACACATTTTACACATGCACTTATGATAGGATCTGGGTCATTGCTCTCCCAGATAAATGACCCCCACATGTTCTACTATGGGAATCACTTAGGACATGCTCCGCCTCCTTGTGGGTGAGACATCGATGCAATATTGAATCCACCCCTCATCGATACAAAGTATCGATGAAGATAATGTATTTTTTTTCATTGACTCACAACTTACATTGATCTTCCCATGAGAAGGATGCAGGACACTTGAGAGTCTAGAGATATACTAGGATATCTCTGTACCAAGGATTAGAGGTCAAAACTAAGAAGACGTACTCATATGGAAATGAATCTTCTTCTACCATTATAGTATCTTCAGTCAATAATTCTAAGATCAACTCCGTGAACACTAAGGACTTCTTATACTTAGCAGACTAGAAATCCAAGTCAAACATTTGGAGAATGACGATCCATTTGTTGAATTTTCCCCTGATTATTCATCAGGACAAAACATACTAGAAAGGATTTACATCCACAACCACTGTGGGTGCCCTCAAAAGATATAATTTCTTAGCCTATGGATGACATATACCACCTCCAAATCCAACTTCTTGACGTGTGAGTATCTAAGTTCAAGACCTGCTAATGCTTGACTAAGATAGTAGACAAGATGCTCTAGGAGCCCGTCATCCTCCTTAACTAGTATCAATGCTATCATCGACTTAGATGCATCTCGATACAATATAAAATATTTAGTGTATTCCGGTGGATGCAAGAGAGGAGACGATAGTCTGGTGGATACTTCATGCCATAGGAATGGGGTGTCTTGCTTCAACAAGCACTTGAAACCCTTTGTGATTTTTTCATAATTGACTATAAATCATTAAAGGAAATTATATTTTCCTTGCAGACTTTATAGTTTCCTAATAGAACGAGGAGGAGACATATTTACAATGGCCTCAACTTTTAACAGATACACCTATATACCTTTATTTGAAATAATGAATCCAAGTAACCACCTCGACTTGATGCAGAAAACACACTTATGGGGATTAAGCATATTTTATAATGTCTGCATCACCAAAAAATCAAATGAAGATGATCTGGATGGTCCTTCCTCTTGTGATAATGTGCAGGCAGATCATCCAATTAAGGCTCGATAATATGCTTTATGTCATGGAAGGAAAAATTCATTGCCGGCTGAAAGGTAGCTTTGGATTTTTTCAATCCAAAGTGCATCTTATTATACACGAAAGTACTGTAAGGACAGATGAAGGATGTTTTGTTTTGGTACTCTGGTTTTATTTCAATTTTGTTATAGCCCGAAAAACCATCCATGAATGAAAATAACTCACTAGCCACACATGCATCAATGATCTGGTCTATGAATGGAGTTTGGTAGTTATCCTTGGAACACGCCTTGTTTAAATCATGAAATTTAGTGTGAACACATATATTCCCTTTTTTTTGTCCACCGTAACGAGATTGGATACCTATTATGTCAGAGTAATTGGGTAAATAAACCCATCTTTCGACAACTTTTTGACCTCAACCTTGACGGCTGCTGATTTCTACGGATTTATAGGTTTGAGCTTCTGTCAAATAGGTTTTACATTAGGGTAAGTAAATATCTCATGTTTAACTATCGATGGATCAATTCCTAGCATCTCCTCATATGACAAAGAAAAGACATCGCATAATTCCCTAAACAAGGAAGTATAAATGGCAATCTCTTTTGGAGAATAGTTTGCACCAATGTGTATGTTTTCCATGACATCAGGTTTTACAGAAATGTTTATTGGGATGGTGGTAGAGATGTTTTCCATATTCCCCCTGACAAATATCCCTTCCTTAGGTAATGAATTAACAGTCATATCAACACCTTCCGCTAGTATCACGTGGAACTTTGAATTTTATATATCTCTTAGTTCTAGAAGGAAGAAATACATGTGATGGAGGTCCTCACATATTTTCTTATGTCCACACATGGCTTCTAGAATGGATTCATCAGAAGGAAAAACCATATCTAAGAAATTGTAGGAGTATGTCGAGTTCTCTTCCCAAGCGAGGAAGTAAGCTTCATTAGAATTTTGTGATATTGGAGGTGTCCTGATGGAATCAACAACACCATAAAATATATATTAGTAAGCTACTTCTACTATTGATAAGGGCACTTGAGGCTCATCTCGCAAAGGGAGGACCCAGGGGTCAGTTTTATCTATAACCAAGGAGATAGACTTCCCAACAATTGTTGAACCTAAATAACTTACAGGAGCTGGTATATTGAATATTCCCATCAGGGATGTATAAATTCCAACTCCCAATATTTCATTAGCTGGTCTAGACTGATCAATCAAATGTACCATAGAATCAATGGTCTTGAAACATCCCTTCTAAGTATAACTCAGTTGGTCAAATGTAACCAACCTCCCTTCATGCTAAAACAATAAGACTCAGAAGACAAACGAAGGAATAACACACATGGCATAAGTCCAACTCCTCCCCAAAATCAGGTTATACTCTAAGGGAGCACCAATCACTTCGAATTCAAGAGAAAATACTTTCCTTGAAAACTTTATTTTGAAAGCTGGAAAGATACCATGAGGACGAAAAGACATTTCGTCGAAAGAAATAATAAAAGTGCTTGATGGGACCAACTCAAGGGAACCCATCGATTTCCAACAAGACATTGACATAATGTATATGGAAGCACCTTCATCAACCACCGTTCGTCCAATGGTTTTTCCACCATGGGTGACATCGATAGAGAAGGACACATTGTATGGAAGGCGTAGTTTAACGTCAGAAATATTAAAATTTTCCAATAGGATCATAGAGTCCATATTACTTATTGTTTCCAAGAGTGCATCAAACTATGAAGGATAGCTTTGTAGCTCCTCTAAAGCCAACGTCACACAAGGTGTTTGGGATAGATCTTCAACCACATAGTAGTTAGAATCAACCCTTGGATTAGGGTTGTGGAATGTCCTATTGAAGAAACCTTTCAGTATCTTGGGCATCAATTAAACCAATTTTTCAATAGTAAGAGGGGATGAAGGTTTGACAACATAATTATCTTTCGTTTCAGCCTCCAACTCATATTTCTTATTTCTGGTCTATAAAAGAGTACTAGATCGAACCATATGTATATAATACTGATCAGCAGGAGGACTTGGTGTGCCTCTAGCATCTTATGAAGCATAAGTTGTATTCCATCCTTGGGGAAATGGATCCTTTAGGACAATCGATTATTGTTTCTTAAGAATATTTTGTGCTTGATCCATCAAGGGGAATTGATAAGTTAGATGGTCACCTTGGCACAATTTGCAAGGAAACTTGACCTTCTTATTCTCTTTCTTACCCCCCTTAGCATTATTTGTGGGATTTTTTTTATTTTGGTTTCCCTCACACTTCTTCCCTTTATTATTTTTCCCACCGGGCTACTAATTTCCCTTTTTAAAATAATGTGCTGAATATATATTATCATTTTGTAGTGAGGGAGTCACGGCCTTGGTTTCCTCCTCTACAGACTGCTTCATTGACATCTCATGGAGCTTCTTAGCCAGTGATTCTACACTGGGTGTACTAACTAAACCAACCAAACCATCAACATGGGGTCCAGACTTGGGATTCTCAAATTCATTAGTAGATGTCAATGCCTCAGGGATAATTTGATAAATAATCCCATACTAAGCATAGATAAAATCTAGATGACGGGCCCTGATAATTTCTTCTTCCTCCATGGTAACTCTCGATGTGGAAACATCCTTTGAAATATAAGGCAGTAAATAATTCAAGAACCACTCCAACAAAAACTTGGGAGGGATGCTGGATTTGATAAGCCTCTTTCTCCTTCTCCACTCATGAATATGATCAGATATGTGAGTGGCCTTGTTTTGTCAAAATTTCAACAAAAGGTCTGTGCTGGCATGATACCTGACATGAAGTTGAAAATGATTCAAGGAAAATATCATATGTGGCTGATGATAGTTCAATGTACCACTTAGCCGCTACATTAGCTAATTTTCTTTGAAATAACCTCAACCAAAAGGATTCGTCATTCAGTGAGTTGGAAGGGAACCAAAGATGAAATGTGGTGATATGAGCACCTGGATCCTCATCAATTTTCCCTTCAAACTTTGGAATGTCTGAAGGTAATTTGATTGGAATGGGTGGCCATGCCGCATTAGGGCGCATGGGTTTGTTCATCAATTTAGACAAATATGGAAAGTTTAAAGTTTCCTAAAAAGGAAGTTTAGGCCTATTCAGAACTTGATATTGCGAAGTCTAAGGCGAGGAAGTACCTTCCCCATGGATCCGAAAGGAGGGGATTCCCCTTGTTACTGGCTATGACATAGTAGCACTACCTTGAAAGGGGTTCCAACTAGAATTTAAAGGATTACTAACTTGTGGTGTGTGATAAATTGTTTGTCTAGTTCCAACAGAAACTAGAGTTTGGAAAGTAGGAGTAGAGATCCCTACACTGAACAGTGAAAAGGGAGAGATCCCAAATGGAGCAGCCAAAAAATGACTAGAGGTTTGAAAACTAAATCCTATAAAGGCATTTTGCTTCCTATATAACACACCAACATAGGTAGGTGATGGACCTGCCTAAGGTGTATATGGAGGAATGTGCCCTCCATTCCATGGAAATCCTTGAATAAAAGTAGTGGACCCACTTAGACCACTTTGAGAATTCTACATGAAGGGATAGGAAGTATAAGGTGCACTAGGTATCCCAATAACCACCCCACTATACTGACCTATCATATTTGAAGGTGATGAAGGATTAACCACTTGAGCACTTGAAGAGAGTGGAGTTGAAAATTTCAATGGAACTATAGGTGAAACTAATGCATTAGGCCTTAAAACACTCACCAGTGGAGGAGATATTCCTCCAACCATCATGGATGAAGTAGGGATAGAAATGCCTTCTACTTCAATAGACATATCTAGACTCAAAGAAACACTAGGAACATGTGAACTAAAGGGATGAACTTGGACTAATACAGGGTCACTTAAGTCAGGAAGACATGTATTACTATTTTGTTAAACTCGTCAACTTGCAGGTATTCTATCTCTACTGGTTGAACTTGTTCCTGAGTATGTCTAAGTTTTGGTTCACCTAGAACTTCACTAACACCTATTAGTTCAAAAGAATCGTATGTGTCAAGTCTCCACCTTTGAGGTGGCGGTGGAGGCTCCACTGTTGAAAATGGAGGAAGGTTTTGCAACCTTTTAGACCTACGAAGAGGATGGTACTCCATAGCTAAAAATTTAAGTCACACACCTAAAATCAAAACTAAAACAAAAGAAAACCAAATAGCACACTAAAAAATATCCCAAGTCACGAAAACCCAAGTAGGCTGTAGATACACCTTCCAATAGGAATTATGGGATTATTAGGGCCCATATCCAACAAGTGAATATCAGAGAGTAGTTACTTGGCATCCCACAATGAGTTTTCTGGGTGTAAGAACTGGAATTTCCCAACCTCCCTCCCAAAAATTATTAACCTAGGTTACCTTCCAAGTTTACCCTAGGAGGGATAGAAATAGCCTTCTAATGCCACCCATGTAAGAACATAGGTTTGGAAACTAAGGCTACCAAATTCACAAAAAGACTCCAGCGGAATAGTTGATGGATTGACTAGTGTGCATGGGAAGGGTAGCTAAGCCCAAAATTTTGACAATACTAGCACCTCACAGGGCCCAAGAAGTGGTATTGAAAGAACCTCATGCGCACAATAATCCTATTGTACATTCAAATGAGGTATTGGAGGGTTATCACCGTAACCAAGATCTCATGTGGCCTCGTTCTTGACTCCCATGTTAGAGGAACTTTTCGGTTTATCCATTGTGGACTTGGTTTTATCTAAAGATTGACCACTATGCCTGAATTCAAAATGCTCTTGGATAGTTAAAATTTCCTAATCCAAGAACCTAGCCTAATCTTGTTGATGATCAAACCTATAAAAAGAAAGATTACTATTTTTTTTTATATTAATAGTTATTTTTACTCTTTACTACTCATAGGTGGTGAAGTTATACTTAAGGATGTTTTGACTCAAAATGTGAAAGCAAATATGATGAAAAATTTCAAAGCAAGTGCTATTAACAATGATTTTTTTTCCTTCTAATTTTTATGAAACAGAATGAAACTTTTTAAATGACTTTGGAAACACAAGACTTTTATACTTTTTTTTTATGAAGATAATGGAAAAACAAATATTGCAAAGAGCCTAGACTAGGGCTAACTATGAAAACAAAAACAATCTTTTTTCTTTCTTTTCAAAAGATTCAAATTTTTATGCAATTAAACACAAATAAGTAAGTTAAGATAACTCAACATGTATAAATGAAAGTGATAACATTTAGATATTTAAAGTAACAATCTGTGACAAGCAAAGTAAACATTACTCAAACCATAAATGGATTGAACTACCAACTGAAAAGACAAGTAGATCAAAACTTGGAAAAAGTGACAGACCTAGACCACTACCAAAGAAATCAGAGGCATACCAGTGTAGTAGAAGGGTTGACAGAGACCAACAATGTGTAAATAAACTGACACTTGAACCAAACATCCAAGAAGGAAATACCTAAACCACTCACACACAAAGAATCAAACTAAACTCACCCTCAAAGACACTTGAATTACAAGTGGAAGTGAAATGCATTTACTAATAGCACATCACAATGCCAAAGAAGAAACCCTAGAGACGCCCAAAGATTCAAAATGCAAAAGACAAGGGAAACCCTAGAAGTCTGACCTAATCCTATAGGAAACCACAACGGTTACTTAAACGAGTCATGAATGAACCTAGATTGTATATATAGTCAACCCGCGATTACAAACATCCAACCGCGACTGTATGTACAGGAAAACCGTAATTACAACCAATTTTTTTCAAAAGAAAAAATAATGTCTAAGGGATCCTAATCATGAAACACTCCCGACTGAAAGAAAAATACAAGCAAGAAACTTACGAAAACAAAAAAAAGTAGATTGGATTGGAGAACCTGTGGAATAGACCCAAAACAAGCTAGACTACCTAGTGGAGTTGTCAGTTTTGTTGTTTAGGGAAATATACCTTATGACCTAAGGGTCTAGGGTCAAGAACATACAAATATTCAACTTGCGGACATACAAAAATCTAGATATTTTTTTTGAGATAAATAGGGTAGAAAGCACATGCACCTTATTTATGAAGGCTAGTCCAAGCTTTAAATGTTCACTCCAAATGCTCCATAAGATTCAAGATGATCAACACCTACAAAAGCTATTGACATATAACACATATAACTTAATTGTTATATAAAGATGAATGAAATTTTATAGATTGTGTATAAAGAATATGACAAAAAATTTCATAAATCATAACAATCAAGAACATCAATACACAATGTGGAAGAACATCACTCTTAATTCATAAGCAAAGATCGATACAATCTCTATATTAGACAAGCCCTCCTCTGCTGACCAAGAACTGAATTCTCTTGCTCCAATCTCCAATGTATTAGCTCTAGCATGACCTTGAAATTCAACTTTCTTGCCATAACCTCTACCCTTCCCCTTTATTTATACTTGCTGAGCAAGGGGAGTTATGAAGGTTAGGATGGTTAGGGATGTTGGGGACATTATGAATTTGAACCCAACTATCCATGACTATTTACGTTTTAATTTTTTAATTTTTGTCTTAATGTAACCACGGGTCTATATACTAGCAGGCCGCGAATGGTTTGCGACTCATGTGAAAGAAACCCATGAATATCTCTTGTGATCATACAACCATGGGTTGCATATATGGCTACCCGCAAATGACTCATGACATGTAATGGCAATAGTTGCGATTACAAGTTAAGCTCTTTAAAAAACATGGGAAATACTGGAAGGAATAAAGTGTATCAAGGCATATCTTCATCTATAGGGTTTTGGAAACTTCTATCCATAATGTCCTTTCTTGTACTGACTTGCTCACTGTATGTACTCAGATGCAGAAGTGTCATTTGACAATATAACAACAATGTTAAGAGAGTCTAAATGTTCTCAAAGATAATATGGTTACAACTCCTATATTGGTATTTTGAGACTAGAAGAAATAATTTCATGTGCATGTCAACACATCATTTATCGTGCATGATATTGTACTCGCATAGGTGAGGGTGCTCTTGATCACCCCATTGCATTTGCTAGTAGGAAGTTGCCAATGGTAGAAAAGAACTATACCACAATCGAAAGGGAATGACTTGTTATGGTATATTCTCTGTAGAAGTTTAAACATTACTTGTTGGGAGTACATTTCAAGATGTATACAGACCATTCTGCATTGAAATATTTTGTCTATAAGCTGGTGTTGGGGGGTGGGGAATATTTGTCCATCACTTCTCCTATTTCATAAATTTTCTTTTGAAATTATTTTTAAGCTGGGTTGAGTGAATTCATAACTTGACCATCTGTCAAGATCAGAAAGTGGAGAAGAGCATGTTAGGCTTGATGATAGCCTCCCTGATGCACAATTGGTTTTGTTCAAGATGATTGATGATCACTATAGAGATATTGTACATCTCTTAACTACATGATATGCATGAGAAGAATTGAGTACAACACATAAGAAGCAATTAATTGTAAAAGTTACAGATTTCAAACTGATTGCTGGGAAATTGTATAAAATGGGGCCAGATGAATTACTCCATCACTTTGTCTTGGAACATGAGTGACCAATGGTGCTCAATGAAGCACATACTGATGTTGTAGGAGGCCACTATGCCAAAAATAAATAGTGTGCAACATTTTACAGGTTGGACTATGGTGGCATACTTTGCATGCATATACTAGAGACTATTGTCCAAGCTATGCTATCTTCCAAAGAAATGGAAAACCGTCGTGGTGAGATGAAATTACACTAGTACCATAAGTGAATTTGTAGGCATTTTATGAATGGGTTGCTGATTTTGTGGGTCCTATTAACCCACCAGGAAAAAAGAATGGATGCATGTTATATAATCACTGTGGAAAACTACTTAACCCGATGGGACGAAGTAGATCTAGTACGAGATCGTACTGCTGCGATTGCTACAAGATTTTTGTTTCACCATGTAGTGACCATATTTGGATGCCCAAATATTTTGATAAGTGATAAAGGAACACATTTTGTGAATTATTTAATTGAAACATTAACTGAGAAATTCCAGATTCAACTTCAGAAGATAATACTAGATCACCCACAATTGAACGATGTTGCCAAAGCATTTAATAAGATCTTGGATAATGCATTGAAAAAGATATGTAATGTTGAGAGGGATGATTGGGATCATAATATACATATGATATTATGAGATTATCATGCAAACTGTAAAACATTGATAGGACAAACTCAATTCAGATTGATCTATGGGCAAGAGGTTGTCATGGCATTAGAATATATTATACCTAGTATCAGAATTGATATGATTACTGAGATGATAGATGTTGGCACAGTATAATAAAGATTGTTGCAACTGGTACAACTAGAAGAAAAATTCCTTGTTGCAGGATATCATCAGTGGGTTGAGAAGGAGTGATAGAAGGCTTGTCATGATTTCCATATCAAGTTTAAGCAGTTTCAGGTTGAATATTTTGTTCTCCTGTATGATAGTAAATTTTTTAAGCATCCTGGTAAGATTCGAATGCACTGGATGGGAGCATATGTTATCACCTCTATCACCAAGGGAGGTGAGGTCTAGCTACATAAGTTATATGGTAAACCCTTCAAAGGATTAGTGAATGGAAGTAAGATAAAACCATATCAAGATAGTTGCACTTCACTGGAATGAAAAGATAAGTGTGAAAATATATATTTATATTGAAAAAAAAATGTTGTTGTTGTCACAAATTTATATATAGTTGTTATCACAAGTTTTAATTTTTTCACAAGTATGAAACATTGCCGTAGACTATATGGTTGTCGCAAGAGAAATTTTGTCGCAGACTATATTTCTATTGCAAGATGAGCTCCTGTCGTAAGTGATAGCTAGAGGGAAGTTAAGTTGAATAATGTGATATTTCGATGGCGTATGTTTTGGTCACATCTGCCATTAATTCATAATAAATACCCACTGTCATCATGCATGAAGTGATGGTTAGTTTGGTGGTTTATTGAACAGATGAGAAATATTGCCTTATGTGGTAGAATTTACTGCTTCCACCTTTTCGATTTATAACAAACCCATCTGTGTGAATGGTTTTTGACATCCTTAAATTAGAGATCTTTGCCATAGAGACGGGGGTGCCTGAATTTGATGATATTGTCCACGGGTTTGAGATGTTGAACTTGGACTTCTCCAAACTCACGTTGGCTGAAGTCTATGCTGTCTAGCAGGGGCCTGCGATTGCGGTACGCCTAAGAGAACATGTGGTGTCATATCAGGAGACCAAGAACAAATAGAAATAAACAATGTGAAAAACCCTCCTTAGCGAAAAGGAACAGGAAATTGAGGCCAGAGATTAAAAAAGGCTTGCACTCACTGAAGCCATCAAAAGCATAGTCATGGATTTCCCACTGGAAGCAGGTAAAGAAGATGAAGACTCAGTCACCAAGTTTGGATGCCTCTCCAAGATCATGGTGGAGCTTAAGAAGTCAATGGAAGAGGTTCAAGCAAATCAGGTATGAAGGACACCTCCACAGGTTCTTGAAGAATGAAGCAAAGCAGTGTCCGAGGTTGTTGCGAGCATAAGCAAAGGAGAAAAAATCCACACTGAGGAAATTGAAGCCGTTTCAATAATGTGGGAAGCACTTATGGAGGATGAGACTGGGGAAAAGATCAAGGAAAATGCATGTCAAGCTAATAAGAAAACCACCGTGACAAATCTAGAGATGAAGAAGCTACCTCTTAAGGAGAAGGTGAAAAAAATGGCTGATATCAAGCAACTCCAATAGGAATTCCAAGCTCTCTATGACTAAGAGCAGACTAGGAATGAGGAATTAGTTGCATACCAGTTAGAAGCAGCATGAGTTGTAGGGATTATTCATCCTATACAATAGAAGCTTCAACATATGATGCAGTCACTTGAGGCAGAACCATCGAAACATATCAGTTCCAACCATGTGGAATAGTTGGCCAAGCAGATGAAGGAAGTAACAATGGAAGTTACCAAGGTGCAACGAATTTTGAAGGAATTTCAGGACAAGGTTGGTCTTGTCACATAGCCTGAGTCAGAGGATTGAATTTTGTGAACAGTCAAAATTTTGTGGAGACATCCATTTTTCTTAGTGCCTCAGGATGAGCCTCTTGTGAGTGTTGGGGGCCTGTTGGACTAGGAAAAGTGCACAAGGAAGAATATGTTGCACAAGAGCAAGAGGAAATGTGGGTGCATGACGAACACAAGAAGGTAAAGGAAGAATCTATGATGAGGAAGGAAGATCCAATTCGGTAGAAGAGGTAGGTAGAAGAGTTAAAGTGGAACAAGTACAAACTGGTGGAATAATCCAGAAGGATGAACTGACAGAAGACCAAGGAAATTTTTTTGGCTAGTTATGACAAGTACAAAAGGCTAAAAGACATTTCCATGGCTATTTATGGTTGTGGTTAATGTCATGCAGGAATTTTGTGTCTATTTTGGCCTACCATAAATGTAATTGTAGATATTTTGTAGCCACTTGCATCGGTAATAACTAAGTAGTACTCATTCAACCCTGCACAGTCTTGTAAATACTATAAATAGGAGGAACCCACTCTATATAAGGGTTAGCCTCATTAGATAAGTTAGACACAGTTAGAGGAGAAGAAGTGTTGTCAACTCATAGAGGATTCTAGTAGAAGTAGAAGGTTTTTGAGCCGTAGATATTGTAGCTGAGTGTGCAAACCGCTAGTAGTAGAAGGAATCTACAGCTAAGTGTGCAGATAGTGAAGTAGAGGAGTCGATCTAGGATGTGTGTGGATTAGTGGGAGCAGACAGAAGAATAAACTAGAGAGCATGAGAGAAAGAATAGTCTAAGTTAGAAAGACATATCTTATAATAGTATGCAAGTTGCATACTGTAAGGTTTTACCTATATTTCTCATGCTAGATGAAGAGCACCTTGGTAATTTTTCCTAGATGGGCTTCCACGTTAATTTCCTGTGTTGAATGGATGGATGTTGTTGAATGATTGAATGCTTATGTGAATGTTTGCTTACTTCACATAGTTTTTTGTTATTTTTGAATGTATGTCACAATATTACCAATTAGTGAATGAATGAATGTTAATACATCATCGGCATGTTATGTATGATTTCATGATTAAGATGTTAAGTCACAATATAAGACACACACTATTCATTATAGGTAAGGAGTTAGCCACACTGCATGGTTGCACTGGTTGTTAAGTGGTTGAGGATAAGGTTGTGTCATGTGTCAGTTGTGGCACACAGTTGCACCTCTATCCTACAACAATAGACTCCATCCTCCTATCTTTGTAGAACACCTTGGCAGCGTGCCAAGGGACTATAATCCATTTCCAACTATAGAAACATGGTTCTGGCAGTTACACATTAATATATCTCGGGTGAGACTGCACCTGCCTTGCGGGCGTTGCTGACTGAGCTTGCTCTATTAGTCCAATGTCTTTTGGTGTCTTGTTGGTATTGTGGTGTTGTTGAACCACGGGTCAAGACAAGAAGGAGAAATAGGCCAACAATGTTTATGTGTTTGTATTCAATTGGGTAAACCTTTAAGATGAGTTTCCTGTCTACAACACCTTTGGAGCTGAATTTGTTTCACTAAGTATGTTAATTTTTGTATCAAGCACTAGCATTGTTCCTAAACCTTGCATGGAGGTTCCATCCCCTGCAACCATTATTGAAGAACCTCTAGAAGTTGTGTCACAACCGGAACTGGTTATTCTACCAAGAATGAAGTGCACTAACAGTGGAATTTTTCTTCCATAGATATTTAAAGCTATCCATGATGTCAAAGCATGAGGATTTGGGTCTATGACCATGTTTTCTGGATACATTCCCCCAAGGAAAGATGCCACTCTTAGCATAAATATCAGTAAGAAGTCCTAGTATCCACTGGTTAAGCTAGCCATTCTAAAAGGTTTCCATGTTTTGACAGACATTCTATCGAATTTGAAGAAGACGAGATTTGTAGACCATGATCTACAGAAGATTCCTGAACTTGTCATGTCACGATGCATGACCTTTGTGCAAGAAACTGAATATGGAGCGATTCACCTTGTTCCAATGGAGTGGGAAAGAGGAATGCAAAAGTTGAGCCTATTATCATTGCACATGCCCTATTTTCATCGCACGATGAATTATAATACATGCATGAAGCAATTGCTAGTTTTCTTTCATGGAGCCTACCTTTGGTTGGATAAAAAAAATTGGTGGACGTTGACCTTATAGCTTCGATCACTGTACTGCCTCTTGCATGGGTCAACCTAGCACCGCTGTTTGTTGGAAATGAGTAGAACTTGGTCCTAGCTACCTGAATGAAGGAGAAATATGACCTAACTAGATATAAGAGAGGTTTTGCCATTGCCTCTATTAATGATATTGTTGTTTGGTTCACAACAAAAGTGTTATCAAACAAGTTTCTTAGGAATATGTGACTGAACTAATGTAATGTTTTAACCATTGTTGTAGTAGAGTAGTTTTCTTTGGATTTCAAGATGAAGTAATCGACCTACATGCTAAACGTGTTGTTAGGATATGTCATCGATGTGCTGGAGAAAGGTAACCCATTTCACTATTAATGGTTGTTAATTTTGGTCTCATTTGTTGCATGGGTCTATCCACAAAGCTATTAAGGGGTGGAAATTCTTGTTCCATGTCCAGAGGTGTGATGCCAGAACCTATTGTATGACAAGGAGAATCCATGCCGACAGAAAGACAATAACATTGATTTTTACCTACATGTTGATGCACTGAGGCATCACATTGGGAACCAAGCAATGATTATTGTGGAGATTTTCTAGAGGTTCCAAAATATTATCATATTTTATACCAGGGCACACCATATCCATTTGTAGCTACGACAAGAAATTGAGAATCAATGGTTGGTTGTTGATTTTTGGCTAACAAAAGAAGATATTGAGATAATAATTCGGTATTGAACTAAAGAGTGGAGACGACCTGTCATAGATGATCAAATATCTGCCGAGACTGAAACAAAAAATAATGGAAGGTCTGAAAAGAAGGGAGGATATCTACAAGGAGAATAAATCCCATGAATACCCCCCTATAAAAGTAAAGAAGATTCTAGTGCAACCTCGATGGATCCAGAACTGGGTGATAAGCAAAAAAGATATGAAGAATAAAAGAGGAGTCAGAAGAAGCAAAAGGCTAGTAAAACATATGGAACTATTGTCCTTACCAATGATGACTATAACCTCATTACTAATCATATGGGGAATTTTCCAATGATACATATAAGAGCATTGATGAGAGGAATACTGACTTGGTCAAAAGCATCACATATTTATTGTAGAATCTGTGTCACAGTAAAATAAGTAAGAGAAATAGCTGTGTGGGAACCGTTCCAGACTGAGTCACACAAAGAATTTGGTCCTTTCGAGGATTGGCTTGTGAAGATACCACAAACATGACAAAACATGAAGTTTTGGGTGTCTATTGAGGCACTTGATTTGGGCACGTCGGAGCATAATGTCGCGAGTTCTCTGAAGAAGGAATTACAACTAAAATTCTCCCAAAGGATAAATTTTTTGAACTTAGGGGGGTATCTATCGACCTCTTCCAATGAATTACAGAGTAGAAAATAAATATTATTCCCAGTACACCACCTAAGGTACTGGAATCCCGACAGAAGGAAGTAAAGGAAAATTTTCAAAAGATTGAAGAGGTTGAGGAAATTTGTTCCAAAGTATATGCTCAAGTTTCTCTGTCATGGGAATCCATGATGGATGATGCATATTTTGAGTAAGTTACAATGAAACTTCATACTATAGAAGTGAATTTGAATGGATTGAGAAATGAGCTGAATAAATTATGATCGATTGATAATATGAGAAAGGTCATTGACTTTAAAACATTATCATAGCATGTTGATAAATTACAAACATAATTACAAAGATGAATAGATTGTGTCACAAAACTCTAGGATGAAGCAAATTAAGTTACTGGAACCATCCACCCGGTCCATGAGAAGGAGTGACAGGTGATCGAAGCGACAAGAGTGTAAACTTTGAAACACACTAGTTTCAAACTTGTTGAACAAATGCAAAAGGAAAAATAAGATGTGCAAAGAGAAGAAAAGGAAGTAATTAAGATATATCAAGAGTTTCAAAGTAAACTTGGCACGATGGAAATCTATGGATGAAGTGACTCGGGATGAGCCACAAGTGAGTGTTGGGGGCCTATTTTCCCTAGGAAAATATGTACCAATTGTGGTCGAAAAAGTGAAGAATCTAGTTGTAAGGAGACCACGACCGCGGTGGAAAAGAAGACTAAGTCGAATTCAAGTATTCAACATGTTTTGAGAAAACAATAAATGTAATAATGATTTAAGTTAGACTAATAGTTTATATTTGGGAATGGGCATGAATGTAATATGGGTCTTTAGCACCTTACAGGATCTGGGGTAGTTAGAACCAATCCATTTCTGTTGAGAACTGGTTGACAGTTGAAACAATAATTGTAAGAGATATATAGGATCGATACAAGATGTGTGCAGATGATTGCAAAATCATAAGGAGATTGAAAGAGAGGTCGACTAAGAGAAGAAAACAAATCTTGAGAGCATGAGAAATATAGAGAAAACCCATCCATTATAAATAATATTATGATAGAAGTCTGTAGCTATGTGTGCAAACCAAATCGTTCCAATATTACTCATGCAAGATGAAGAGTTCTTTGTAGTTTTTCCCATATGGGTTTCCATGTTAAACATCTGTGTATTTGATATCTGCATAACTTGTGCATAAGTCCTAATGTGTTTGTCACACTTACGTTGATTTCATGTTGTATAATGAAAATAATAATGATAGGCAATATGCTTTAATATTCATATTTTTATGCTGTGAATGTGTCGATGAACCAGTCTAGTATCTTGTGTGCATGTGCCACTGGTAATCCATCCCTCTATTTTGGTCGAGCTATGTCTTAATTTTACCACAAATAAACCCCCTTCCTTAACTGTAGAAATATGGTTCTGACAATCCCAATAAGACATCTCAAGTGAGACGACACATTTGCGGTTGTTGTCGATGTGTTTATGCTTTATCAGGTCAATATCTTTGGCTTTGTTTGATAGAGAGCAAAATATGAACCCGGATGAGTGGAAAATACACCAACATTAGTTGTGACACCATGAGATTCTCCTCTCTTATAGATGACTCATGTCTTTGTGTCTTGCTGTGAAACCATGAGACTCTCCTCTCTTCTAGAGGACTCATGTGTTTGTGTCTATTTGTGACACCTTGAGACTCTACTCTCCTCACATTGTTCCTAACATGGGAAAATGAATACCATCAGAAACAAGCGAGCAAGATCAAGTGAGACAGAACACGCAAGCATGTTAAGATATTTTTTCTACTAAGCTCCATTTGGTTAGTGGTTAGCCCAAAACCATTGGTTTTGAGAGAAAATTCTATTAGTAGAATACATTGGAAGATTATTCTAATATGCTTGGAATTTTGGATAGTCAACTTCGAAATTTTCAGCAAGTTACACTTGATCACTTCCTATTTAATCTCTTTAGATTGATTGTGGTCATCCTGAAACCACCAGTTCAGTATAAGACTTCATCCTCTTGTTTCTTTTGTTAGGGAACCTATGAGACTTTGTGTCAAGTTCGAGAGTTGGTGGTTCGCCTTAAACAACCCACATAGTAGAATATTTCAACTTCTGTTAGCCCCTTTGGTTAGTGATCAACCAAAACCACCTCTTCAGAGAGATCTTGTATTTAGTAGAATATAGTGCAAGATTATGCTAACATGCTTGGAATAGTCAGTTTGACAACACTTTTATTCATCTCTCTTTTTCTTATTGGGATTATATACACCCTTTGGAGTAAGGAGGTATTTGTTGGACACTAATCCTCGCTGTGAGGAATATGAATGCACAAGGGAGAGAAATAGTCACCCAGAAGTCCAAGAGGAACCTTGGAAGTTGAAACCAAGGGTCATCTCTATTAAATTATTGAACCATTGATATAGAGGAAAATGAGAGAAATTGAGAAGTGGAATTGTACAGTGGAATATCCAGAACAATGTACACTGAACAAGACAAATTTGAGACAAATCTGATTTGAATTGACCAATAAATTACAACATTAATCTTCATTATTCTAGTAGTAATACAACAATGTTGCAATAATGAAAATTTGAATCATGTGGATAATATTTGAATCTACCAACTAAATAGCTAACTAGGAGTATATAAATCACTGCACGGGAGCCACTAGTCCAACTCTTGATGTCTAAATCAATCCGATAATTAGTTAAACTACTTAAACTGATGAGGTAGGTGGAAAAAGATGCCACTTCCCCATGCATCCATGCAAAATCGGCGCTAGACTAACTGAGAGTGATATAAA
>LPNX010153481.1:11980-26538 GCA_001517045.1 Pseudotsuga menziesii | reverse complement strand
AGTTTTAGAAGTAATTAAAAAATAAATTTCATATGAATGCCAAAATGTGTGTATGATACATCAATGGATAGAAGATTCGTTGGTGAATTTATCGGTATCGACTCCGCCCAGTTATGTGCTAGGAATGGCAGGGTTTACACCTCTGCAAGGCACATGAAATTTTTCATTTGTTTGAATGAGGGCTAAGTCTGTTTTTTTAAGCCCTCGACCGAGGTATGAACCTCGACCGAGGTATATAAATACCTCGGTCGAGGTATTTAAATACCTCGTTCGAGGGTTTGTAAAGCACGTAATACCTCGGTCGAGGGCTTGATAAAACCTCGATCGAGATATTAAGACCTCGGTCGAGGGCTTAACAAGCCCTCGACCGAGGTGCGTTTTTTTGTTTTTGCCGAAATTCCCTTGCCAAAAAGTGTTACCCAGGTCCGTGGATTCACCCATAAATGTAACTGGAGACTAACTCAGCATAACTGCTTACCAACCATGACCAACTGATGGAGGCTGCTGGTGGCACTAAAGAGTGTCTCCTATAATGTAGGGATTGGTCTCATAGGAACCTAAACTCACACATAAACATGTAATAAGTGGTAGTTAGCCTCTATATTTGTTCCCCATACTCCAGTACAGTAATAATGTCCCCTTAATCTAGGAAAAATGATCAAATAGACTATATATGGACAAGGGAGGATTATATAATCCTAACACCCCCGCTTAATCTTGACTTGGAAAATTTGGGACCTGGAAACTAGGAAAAAAGTCACCCATATAATCTAATGAAAAATAAAGGTACTTAATAAACTAAGGAAAATGGGAAAAACCTCATGGGAACCCTTCCGCCTCAAAATAAGCAGGAATCATGAACAATGAATAAAGCCTTTACACCGAGAAGAGATGTGAGAAAGACAAATCTCTTTTCTATGAAGAACTTGGTAAAGATATTTGCAATTTACTCCCCTATAGGACAGTAATGCAATGTGATAGTTTTTTCATGCACTAGTTCCCAAATAGAATGCATGTGAACCTCAATGTGCTTCGTCCGCTGCTTATGAACTGGATCACCGTATATTTTTATGGTACTCTGGTTGTCACAATAAATGTCCAGTGAAGGTGAAGTGAGAATCTTAAATTATGTCAAGATTCCATGCATCTAAAATGCCTAAATAGCTGCATTTACAGCTCCCCTATACTATGCTTCTACTGAAGAGAGTGCAAGTGTTTCTTGCTTCTTACTAGATCAACAAATTGGCCCATATCCCAACATAAACAAAAATCCTGAAGTGGATTTTATATCATTTCCATCTCCAACCCAGTCTGAATCTATGAAGCCTATGAGATCAAGTTTTGCACCAGCTACATAATGGATCCCATAATATCTAGTACCCTACACATAGTGCAAGATACACTTTGCTTCCTTCCAATGCATCTCATGTGGCTCCTGCATATACATGGAAGAATCACTCACAACATAGGATATGTCTGGTCTCAAATGTGTGAGATATAGAAGTCTCTAAATGAGCTTTTTGAAAAGAGTGTTGTATACCAATAGTGTAGAGCCACCTTCCTCTAGCTCGATGCTAGATAGGAAAGGAAAAGGGGTTTCCTTGCAGTCTTCCATGTGGGATATTCTGAGCATGTCTAATGAGTATTTGGATTGTGAGATCATGATTCCTAGATCAGTCATAGAAAACACTTTGTTCAAATCTCACTTAATGGTTCTCAATCTAGCAACATATCTGCTAGCAATGAGCAAGTCATCCACATACAACACAATCAATAGAAAGGATCCATATTTCTTCTACAGGTAAACATTGCAATATGATTTTCATCTTTCAAATTTACATGGCATGAAGAATACATCCATTTTGGAATACCATGTCCTTGGGGCTTGTTTGATCCTATAGAGTGATTTCCTCAGTTTTAAAACTAAAGAGCATCCATTTTGGAATAGCATGCCCTTGGGGCTTGTTTTATCCCATTGAGTGATTTCCTCAGTTTGCAAACTAAGGAAGGATCCTCAATCTACCCCTTAGGTTGTTTCAATTAAATCTCTTTCTTCAAGTCACCAAGGAGGAAGGAAATTTTCACATCCATGTGATGTACCTCACATATATTTGAAGTTGCAACTGCCAAGACAAGTCTGATGGAGTCCATTCTTGCTACCGGAGAAAATGTCTCATTATAGTTCAATCCTTGAACCTGTGAGTATCCTTTGGCCACCAAATGAGCCTTGTACTTGGTTGTGGTTCCATCAGAGGATATCTTAGTCTTGCAGACCCATATTCATTGAGCTAGTTTCCTCCCTGGAGGTAAGGAGACAAGTTCCTAAGTTTTTTTGTCTTGTAGCGAATCAAATTCCTAATCCATAGCTGCTTGCCACCTTGGATCATGGAAAGATTCTTTGAATGTTTAAGGATATGATCCCAACATCATGAAGCACATATTAGGGAGAAGTGGATCTGTGTGGGACAATGCAACATACTCTTCCTGATACTGGGGCCTCATTCTTCTTTTATCATCTAGATCCCCAACAACACCCCTGCTTCCTTAATGAGTTGACGAGCCCATTTAAGCCGTGGAGATGAAATAGATGCTGGATCTAGATCTAGATCCTCAATATCAAAATCATGTTGGTATTCTTCTTCTTCTAAACATGAATCTGAAATGTTAGACAATAAACTGTATCTGTAAATGGAAGTAAATGAGTTTTAATACCTTTACCTACTTCAAATAGAAGCCGTGGTTGTACTGAATCTGAGTATGGCATGAAATGTGAGAATGCATATGCCTGAGAAGCATGATATGCAATAAATTTCGCTATAATATTCCCAGTTGAGATATCTGTGATCTCTATTGAGGCAAGGACAAATACCACTTTCTTTGGTGATCTAGTGTGAGTCATATGATATAAAGATAACAAATTTGTTGCAAGGGAAGGCACATAGTGTACATTTCTGAACTATCCATGCTAGATTTTAATAGAACCTTGTCCTGCTACTGGGATTTGAGAGTCGTCTATTAGATTTTTATCATTTAAGAAATATGATATCAGGAACTTATCTGAGAGAATAACATGCACACCAATAAATCACAAGAGACAATAGACGCAATGATTTTCCCTGGGGAAACCATAAATGAGAAAACCCCACAACTTCCTCAGAGATAGAATGAGCACCAATGGTAGCAGTAAAACCCAAAGACAAAACATGATCTCCAACAGATGTTCTCTCTCTCACTTGAGTGAGCTTCTCCTCTCTCACCTATACACTATAGCTGGGTGAGTGTGTGTATCAAATAGAGAGGCTCACTCTATTTATACCAGTTTTTGACTTGACCATTACTTACCAGGGCTGACTTCTCTAGGAGAGTCTAATAACCCTAGTGCTCCACAACTATGGGGAGTTTCCCCCCTGATCAACAAGGAGGGTTAACCTCTATGACTTTACATGACTTGATTACATTAATGATTCTCCTGATAGGAACATCAAGGATCAATGAAATACAATATATGAAATATACAAGTGAACACATTTCAAAGTTACAAATACATGAACGCTCCCTCTTAACTAGGAAGGTATTCTCTAGACACAATTCACCAGCACAAGTATTCGTCACTGGATCATCACTAGATCATCATCATAGGATCATCATCAAAGCTAGATCATTACCAGATCATCATCATTGGATGATCATCAAATCTAGATCATTATTGGATCATCATCATCACTGCTTCTGCTATCTCGAGCAAATGGTGCTATCACTCAAATGGTGCTATATCCATTTTTCATGCTGGTTGTAGGCCTATCCTCCATGTAGGTATTCATATTTTTCAACACTTATATTTGACCATGGGAGGAACACATGCAACATCCATGTTAGAAAGGCCCGCCCAACACTTATATCTAACCATGGGAGGAACACATCTAGCATCCATATCAGAAAGTCATGCCCAACACTCACATCTGACCATGGGAGGCCCAACTTGTCACCATGTCAGAAAGGCCCAAAACTTACATCCATTAGCATGGTAGGACACACCATCTACCATCCTAGGAAAGGGACATCAATTACATCCACTGGCATTGTAGGACACACCATATACCATCCGAGGAAAGGCTCTGCACTTACATCCACCGGAATGGTAGGACACGCCATCTACCATTCGGGAAAAGGATTAGCACTTACATCCACTGGAATGGTAGGACACACCATATACCATATGGGGAAAGGCTCTGTGCTTACATCCACAGGCATGGTAGGACACACCATCTACCATCCGGAGAAAGGCTCTGCGCTTAGATCTGACCATGGGAGGCCCAGCCTACCACCATGTCATAAAGTATTATCACTTACATTCGACCATGGGAGGCCCGACCTACACCATGTAAAAAAGGCTCAACACTTATATCTGACCATAGGAGGAACCAATCCTACAACCATGTTAGAAGGGCTCTGTACTGACATCTCACAATGGGAGGAACCAATCCTACCACAATGTGAGAAAGGAAAACCGACTCATTATTTCCCCTTGGAAGGAACCTTGATCTAGAGAACACCCATCTTCTCCCTGAAGTACTCAAACTTCACTATGGCTAATGGCTTGGTCAAGACATCAACTATCAGCTTGTCCATCACAACATACTGGAGCTTCACTAATCCTCTCTACACCACATCCCTGATATAGTGATATTTGATCTTGATATGCTTCTACTTGTCATGGAACACCAGGTTCTCTGACAACTTCACACAACTCTAGTTGTCGCAATATATAAAAGTAACATCCAACTGGAGATCAAACAAATCAAATAGTAGCATCCTCAGCCACACTACCTCACAGCTAGCTAAACAAGATGTGACATACTCTGCTTTGGATGTACTCAGTGCCAAACAAGATTTATTCCTGTTAAACCAAGAGATCACACCTGATCCCATACTAAAGCAACACCATGAAATGCTCTTCCTATCAATGACACTTCCTACCCAATCCGAATCCACATAACCTTCTAGGTTAATCTTTTGATTCACCCCATACTTGAGCCCATAATCAACTGTACCCTTCAGGTACCTCAAAATATGCTTTGCATCAATCAGGTGAACATGTCTCGGATATGTCAGGAACTGGCTCAATGTGTTCACAACAAAGAAAATATCTAGTCTTGTATTTGTTAGGTACATCAAGGACTCAATCATTTGACAATACATCGTAGCATCACCTGACTCTGATGAAGCATCATTCAATAGCTTCAGGTTCGATTCTTTAGGGGTGGTAATGGCCTTGTAGTCAATCATCCTGAACCTCTTCAGGATCTCTACTGCATACTTCCCTTATCTCAGGGAGATTCCATCTGTATTCTGCCACACCTCCATGCCTAGAAAGTAGTGCATCATACCCAAGTCCTTCATCTCAAACTCAGCAGCGAGCTTCCTCTTCATATTAAAAATCAAACCATCCTCACCTGTTACAAGCAAGTCATCTATATATAGTAGGAGTATCACAGGGTTTCCTTCCTCAACCTTATAATTATAAAGGTTGGAATCTGCTTTACTCCTGGTAAATCTTAATCCAATTAGGAAGCTGTCAATTCTTCCGTACCATGTCCTGGGTGCCTATTTCAAACCATACAAGTATTTCTTCAATTTACACACATGAGTTTTGTTACGGAGAGAAATTCCTATGGCTTGGGGTACCACTACAGATAGCTTGAGTCCAAAAATCATTCCTTTACAATATACAATAGAAATTAAATATCTAACACTAAAGGATCAGACCTCATACCTTATTCCGGATGGTTGAAGTAGATCCCCATTGAGCTTTCCAACTTCAGCTTGAATTGATAGATTACTTCTTCAACAACAAGTAAACAATACAAGCATACTATATATATTGGTGTTAGATCTATTATAGCATATATAATCAACAATGTATAAGCATTTGATAACATCCATGGAAAAAATATTCATTCAAACATACATTATTGGGCACGAAAAGATATTTCTATCAATGTAAAATCAAAGATTACAATGGATACAACCTCTGTCAGCATGTCTGCAAATTGGAGAAGCTTAATCCCCCACTTGGGCCTCCACCACCTCAATCCTCCATCTCTCGATAGCAAGATCACAAGCAAAAGGCAAGCTTGGGAAGAATAAAAAAGTGCTCCTAGGGACAAAGGGATGCAAACTCAAGCATAAGTTCTAGCAACAATGGACTATAGTTTCTTCGCTCTCAATTCTCTCATATGCCTTCAATGTACCATAGAGTTCCTTATATAGCTTTTCAAACGGGTAATGAAAGGTCAAATCCGAGCGATCTCAAGGCATAGGGAAGGCTAGGAGTCAAGTGAGTCGTATTCATGTCAAGGAAAACTCCGAAAGGATTTGGATTATGCACACATCCTGATGTACGCAGTTTTAGGGGTGAAACCTGCGTATATACATGATAAGGGGTTTAAAAGTTGCGTTTGGGCAATTTACACATGTTTTTAGGGATGGTTGAGGAAACATCAAAGGACAAAAAATGGTCCAAGGGGTCCAAGGAGTCTGCAGAGGGATAAAGGAAGGCCATACAAGTGTGATTCATCTGGAGTGGCAAAATCGGCTATAACAGATGCCCCCTAATGTGTGAGGTCAGAGGGGTCATACAATGCCCAAAATACATTATAATTCCATCCCAGAATTGGAGTGATGAAGAATCCCAAATGGAAGACCAGCCACCCAATCATCATAGTACAATGATACAACTCTACACATAACTGTAAATACATATAGCAATCCCGGATACATAAGAGTACAATGGCCATGAATAGGCATGATACAAGATATCACATAAGTGGTCATTACCACGTACAATATACATAGATCAGAATCTCCATGATGAAGATATCTAAAGGATCATGATCTCCATAATGACTGAAGATATACAATGGATCAAGATCTCCATAAGAGCTGGAAATGTCTGACATATAATGGAATCAAGTCACGAGAGATGAAATCCCATGAACACTGGCACGATCAAGGAGGTAGCATATAAGAGATGCCACGAATCTAGAAGGTCTTCTACACAAACCACTATGAGTACATGTCCTACTATGTGAATAGAGGTGTCCAGGTCGAACATAGTAGTCCATTGTTTGATTACTGGTCATTGATGTATACTGTTAACATAAGAGAGATCACCCACCGATAATGAAAATGGGAATCAAGGTACTAGAGTGCAAACTAACAAGTGTGAATAAATGTGTTGAGGTCGAACACTTGAGAGGATCCATCGATTGGGGGACATTGATGTATTCCGAAATACTGTCGATGGCGAGAGAACCTGCCACTAATGACTACAAGTCTCAAGGCACTCAAAATGACTCTATATTCCAATCCCAAAATAAATGACTTGAAGTCAATGGGATGAAATCCGTTGTAAGGAGGGAATTAAGGCATACCCCATCATCCAACATGAGGTACTCAGCAAAGTTGTATAATGTGGAAGAACCAGTAATTGTACTGGGGATTAACGACATGCAAAGTCAAGATAACTGAGGAATGTCTGACTTAGGTTTCAACGTCCTTCAAACAAGAGCATAATGGCGAATGGTGACTAAATAAAGGTAGCATAAACTCGATATACAAACTGGGACATCTCTGCGACATAGGAGGCATCGACAGAGGCTCCATGGGGACTGGAAGCTTAACTATTCGGTGGAGATAAACTCAGATAAATGAGTACAACTCCTAAAGTCAAACTATAAACCCAACCAATGGATGTGATATATAGTGCTCTGTTCGAAGGTGACACGACTTGATAGCTGTGAAAGATAACATCTTTCCTTGTTTGGCTTTTTGGTTTTTTGATTTTTTTGGACTTTTTCAAATATTTAAAAAGCTTGAAAAAGAATAAAACTACTTTATAGTTACAGAATAGGAGGAGATGAGTGTCATAGGGGCAAACAAACTAGTTCCAAGCAGTGGAACATACCTATGCTCAATGCAAGGACACATGTGTAGGATATCGACACTCGGGGGAAAATCCTCTTCTGGTAAAAAGGGAATCAAGCTACAAAGGATATATAAAATGGCTCTACATGGCTAGAGATGAGACAAGCTTGGGATATATGTCTGAAATGCAATGTTAGGGAAGCTGGCATAAGGCTCAATAAGGCAGGCAAAGCTCATGACTATGCAATTACAACTTGACATAAGGGATTCCTGAGGGAAATAGGCCAGCAAAAGATCAAGAGGAGTATGAGGCTCTTGAGAAATGTCATGGAAGTACTATACAACAGACTCCCACACCCTAAAGGACAAAACGTCAGCATGGGCACCAAAATGCAGATAAGACGCTACCTAGGGTACCCATGTAAGGTCAAGCTCTACCACTCATACCATGCCACTTCTAAAACAACAAGAAGGTTCCATGACATAATAGAGTGGGTTCGTACCTAATGCTATGATGAAATGGTCATAAGGTCATGCAAAATGCAAACGGTGATGAAACCTAACCTATATGCCAGTTTAGACATGATAACTGATATTGGCATGAACGAACCAATCCAACGGCTGAAACGACATTCAAAAAGGACTCCTACAGCATGAATTAGGTAAAAAACGGTCCAAAATGATTAGAAATTGTTGAAACTATATGAAAGGGGGTAAAAATTTTCAAAAAATTTGAAAAATTTCTATAAATAGTAAACAATTCAAAATATCATAAAACATTTGAAATTTTTACCCAATTGAGCTCAGATTTTCAACAGCGAATTCTAGGAGATCCAGCTGGTGCAATCCACTACCGTTTCTTCCAAGTACTTACCCATGCTCTTCTCTTCCATTTTGATGCAATTTTTATGAAATTCCATGGTCATTTGAGGTTTCTAGGACAAACTAAAAAAGGCGCTGCGGCCCACGCGAAAATCGATGGTTTTTCCACTTATAAGGCTGGATATACATGGAAAATACCCTCATAGTCGCGTACATACGCGGCTGTTTGGAAAACAGTCATGTATGAGGCCGCACATGAGGTTTTTTAAGTAATCTAATGGGAAAACTTGTAATTTTTTGTGCAGGATGGTCCTAGAATGGAGAGAGCGTGAACATGGTGAGGTAGAGGAGGTAGTAAGGGCCGATCTAATGGCTCAACAAGCTTTACATGCATGTGGACTCTATAAGTTTTGGTGTCTTGGTGGCTTGATGGCCAAACCAAGACTATTGCAGATGCTGGTGGATTACTGGGATCCAGACTCTGAGTCCTTCCTGATAGATGGGATGTCCCTCACTATAGAGGTGGAGGACATATACTTTATTACTGGACTTTCCCTATGTGGGGAAGTAGTGAACCTTCATTCTCGCAGTGGGCCCAGAGGTGGCCTGACTATCAATGAGTACATTGCGGTGTATTTCTATCAAGACACAAAGAAGGTGGGGAGTCAGGTCTCAACCAACTCTATATAGGTGATTAGCCTAAAGGCCGTTCTATTGACATTGGGTAGGATAGCAGGCTTGGATTCACTCCAGCAAGCCTCGCGGCTTCTTATGTTCTATATAGTGGAGTGCATGAGACCCACGGTCTATGAATAGAGCACTACACTACTGAGCAACATGAAACATTAGCTCAATGATTGTAAGGTGGGCAGAGTGCGGAACTTTGGGTTCAGCAGCATATTGAGCACGTTTTTATTCGAGCATGTTCCAGGATTGAGCGCCAGAGTTGATGTTCCTCTTCATGGTGTTCGAGATCTGGCCCAACGACATTGGGAAGATGCGATGCGTGGACTGGGCGGAGGCAGGGTGTCCAACCCCTATCCAGCTAAGTTCTTTCCATGGTGGCGAAAACAGATAGTTGCCATCGATGACTACCCCTATGTGGGGATTTATTTTAGAGGGGACCCAAACATGCTGCTACCACCAGGATCGACATATGGCGATATAGGTAATGAATATCGACCCTCTCTTTAAATTTTTGAGTTTTTTTTGTTTTTTTCGTTTTCTGATTATATGGAATCAAAAGACATATTTTTGTGTGACAATACATAGTGACATCTACCATTTACATGCAAGTGTGGGACCACGGTGGCCTGAAGGCTTCTCTCATCACAGATGGAGGGGAAGAGGAGATGATATCACAGGTGTGGATGTGGAGCGGATGCTTCAGAGCATTCATACCAATTTTGTGAGGTTGACACACAGGGTTCCCATGTCACAAGTCGAGGACTTTCCTAAGGCTATGTAGCGCCAGGTGGTGGGTGTACCATGAGCATGGGTGTGATTATTCCGATGGCTAGATAGAGCCGTAGTGACCTTCCATTATCAAAACCCCCCTCGTCCTCCATAGGCTTAGATACCTGGGAGTTATACATTTTTTAATACCATGTATTATATCTTGGTGGCTCGAGAGCCCCATCTTTGTATCATGACACTATGTATTACCACATTTTGGATGTTATATAAATTTTTTTATGGTGATCGGCTTATTTTTTTACATGTGTAAAAATTTGTGTTTGTGATGAATTTATTGTGTATGAAACAAATGCCAATATAACATGTAGTTAGCATATGAGTCAACAACTTGATTATTAATTCTTGGAATATGTATGTATGTTATATTGTCAAATTGTCATTCTAATAATCTCACACGTAAGAATCTTCTTAATAACGTCGGATCTCTAACATGTTACAAACCATTAAGCTGTGACACTACTAACTCTGAATCAAGACATACCTCAAGAGAGAGAATGCCATGTGAAATGGCATCTCGTAGAAGCTCAATAATGCCAATATATTTAGCAACATTGTGTGAAGATGGCCGCAAACATACGCCTCCTGAAGACAGTACCTAACCCATAGGAGTATAAATCACACAAGCAGAAGAGGCTGAGTGTTGAGTGTGGTGGCTCGCACCATCCGTGAATCTTATGTAGGTGGAAGATTCCATTGACATCTACCAAAAGAAACGAAAACTAATCACAAAACTGATCATGATAAGAAAAAGACCTAACTATGCAAAACTGTACAATAATATACAATAACTAGCCTTGGTTGAGGATCATGCATAGTACTTCTTGAGATATAGCCCATTTCTAGGCTCTTCCAAGGCCGTTCCCTCATAATCCACTAACTCATAACCACCCTTCTCTAACACACATTTGACGACATAAGGACCATGCCACATGGGGTTAAACTTTCCTGCCCCCAAGGGTTCTTTCGGTTGATCCCACAAAAGGACCAAGTCTCTCTCACTAAACCTCCTTGGATGGATAGAATTATCGTATTGGACCTTTATGTGATGTTTATTTACTTCTAGAGCCACCAAGGCATCTCGACGCTACTCATCAAGTTACTCAAGGTGGACCACATGCTCCTCCAATGGTGAAGTGTCTAGTAAGAGTTCTACGGCTAGCTTCAAAGAAGGAATATCACATTCAACTAGAAATATCGACTCCACTCCACGTACAAGTTGATATGGAGAAAAACCTATGGCAGTCTTAACAACGGTTCTATATTCCCACAAAGCAGGATATAACATGATGTGCCAATTATTCTTTCTCTGTGCGATGGTTCATTGGAGAATGGATTTGAGTGATTTATTCACTACTTCTACCTGTATATTGGCTTGAGGGTAGTAAGAGGAGGAATTCTCTTGCTTGTACCCTAACTTTGATGCCAAGTCTTCCATCATACGATTCTGAAAGTGCGAGTCATTGTTAGTGACAAGCTCTTTCGGAATTTCGAACCGAGTAATAATATAGTTGAATATGAAGTGCATGGCTATCTCACTGTCGGATTTAATTGTAGGAATAGCCTCATCCCATTTCGTGAAGTAATCAACAACCACTATGATATGATGATGCTCCCAGCTAAATCTGAGTTGCTATCCATAAAATCGAGCCCCCACTTAGTGAAGGGACTGGCGGTGATGATGGGATGTAACGGGCCAGGTTTCGAGTGCATATTACATGTGAACACCTGGAAAGGGTGTCACCTCTTGACCGGTGTTACAAAGAGAAATTCCTATGGCTTGGGGTACCACAACAGACAACTTTGACTCCAGAAATCAATCTTTCCCAATATGCAATAGAAATAAAATGTCTAACACTAAAGGATCAGACCTCGTACCTTATTCCGAACGGTTGAAGTAGATCCCCGTTGAGCTTTCCAATCTTCAGCTTGAATTGAAATAATACTTCCTCAACAACAAGTAAACAATACAAGAATACTATATATCATGGTGTTAGATCTATTCTAGCATATATAATCAATAATGTAAAATCATTTGACATATTCCAATGGATACAATATTCAATCAAATACACATCATTGGAAATGAAAAGATAGTTCTTATTAATATAAATCAGAGATTACAAGATAGATACAACCTATGACGGCACGTCTGCGAACCAGAGAAACTGAATCTCCCACTTCGGCCTCCACCACCTCAATCCTCCATCTCATGATAGCAAGCTCACTAGTACAAGGCAAGCTTGGGAAGAACACAACAGTGCTCCAAAGGGACAACGGGATGCAGACTCAAGAGAGGACTCATGGCATGGGCACCAAATGCAAAGGGGAGCTAAATAGGACACCCATGTAAAGGAAAGCTCTACCGTTCACATAGTACCACTTCTAATAGTAGCATGAAGGTTCCGTGATACCATGGAATGGGTTCATACCTAAGGTTCAAATGGAACGGTCATAAGGCAATGCATAAGTGCAAGCGGATGTAATATCCTAACCTACATGCTAGTTCAGAGATAATACCTGTGATAGGAATGAACAAGTCAAAACCTCGGAGAGAGTGTACAAAAACTGGATCCTACATGAAAACCATATTAGTCCAAAACAACCTAAAATAATCAATAAGGAATCCAAACTATAGGGAATAGGGAGGAATGATCATGACAACAAAACCCAAAGGAAACAATGCGGTGAGTGATGGGACATAAAAAGGAATGTAAAGTGTAGACCCAACGTTCACGCATACACTACCACCCCAGTGAGGGTGACCACTGGTGTAAAGACCGAGCGAAGGGAAAAAATCCTCCACAAATGGAGTAGAGGATGGAAGATGACCATTCCCAAATCTATGAGCACGATAAGGGGCTATGATGCCCCCAAGTCTGACAACAGGGTCGTACTAGGACCAAGAACGGGTGATAGGATACCAGGCATGCCAAAAATAAAAGGACCTGAACTCAAGAGAGCATAAATATACTCAAGTAACCATGATTCCAAAGGCCAACTAGTGCACAAAGAGCACAGTCTTAAGAAAATCTACAGCAAAAATACAAGAAAACCAAGGGGAGGATATGTGAGCTCTCGAATGTAGCAGGTATGTCTCTCCTAGGAGAGGCTTGAAACTCCCATACACTACAAGCAGAGGTACGTAACCAATAATAGTGGCCCTCAGCTTCAACGCGTAAAGCGACTGTGCTTTTCGACCCCAACCCGGCTGGGACACCTGCAGAATAACCTCTACAAGTACCCCCTCGATATCCTAGGTAAGGTCACTAAGGTCACCTTAATATAATCAAAGCTTAGGTGGACAGTCGCAGGCAGGATTAACCATATGGGCAGGGTAGCAAAGCCCGAAACTCTCGAAAGAGCCCCCAGATACAAATACAATCTTGGAAATATCTCTGGTGCTACTCAGTTATGACTAGGGGTCATCCCAATCAATAAACGCTCACACTGCCTCGTGCTTAACTCTCGTTTGAGAGGAGGATCCTGAGAACGATGGTTATACCAAGGGTTTCACACACTCCCTGGACAGACACCTAGATGTTGTTGTTTATCGATCTTGGAGAATTAACTTACAATGAACTATTCCAAAATCCTAAAACCTAAGCTTGTTGGTGCACCCTAGAAAAGAAAAGAGTGTAATTCATTTTAATTAGCGTTGATTTTAGTTGGCTTTATTACTCAAAAATAGGATATGGTCATGCAACTAGTGGTGTTATGACACAACATGAAGTAAAATGCACACCGTAACAATCAATGCAAATGCATTGTGTCCATGTAAACAGGGTATGCTACTACGTGAAATGCACAATTATTCTTTAAATGATGAATGCAAATTTTTCCTATATGCAGTCATAACTAGTACTCCAAAGCAAATCTAGATCTAGTGCAAGTACAATGCAAAGTGCAAAATGCAATGCATTATGGTAAGCAAATATTTTTGGATTTTTTGAAAATATAAGAGATGCAAAAAGCAAAAGAATGATTCTACCACCCCCAAACTCTGCAATCACACATAAACAGCATCCCAGCAAAGCACTAAGGTAAAAGAACTCTAATGCACTAATCTCAAACAAAAAATCGAAAATGCCATGATAAGAACTTTCCAAAAAAAAAATTTAGGCTAAAAAAACGTTTCCAGTCAGACACAGAGGTCAAAACAGACTCAGGCAGTGCCAAAGGAGACTCAGAAACTAACAGCATTCACCCAACAACTAATTAACTTCCACAAAAAGGGAAAAATCCAGGGTATACGCGACTGTTCGCAGTAAACCTGCATGTATACGTGGAAATCACAGAGGAAACCGCATGTATACGCGACGGTAAATCAAAAACCC
>LPNX010153468.1:0-13774 GCA_001517045.1 Pseudotsuga menziesii | reverse complement strand
CTAAGTCTAGTATTTAAGAAATTTCTTTGCCTAACAAACAACGTTCTGCTGGTGGGGCCTTGGCCTTGAGCTCCTCACCAGAGAATAAGTACACTGGTCATTTGAAGTTACAAGATATTTAAGGGCATAGAAGAGGGATATTACAAAGGGATAGGATTATTACATTAGGTTGTAGCTGGTCATCCTGTTTTGAGCCTACCAACCAGCCATTCTAGTGGCACCATTCCAGATCTAGGCTTATTAGATAAGGCTGTAGCTGGCCGTGCTGTTTTGAACCTGCCAACAAACCACTCTAGTTGTACCATTCCAGATCTCTATCAGCCATATCCAGGATTATTAAATGAGGATGTAGCTGGCCGTGTTGTTTTGAACTTGCCAACCAACCACTCTAATGGCACCATTCGAGATAGAGATCTGGAATGGCGCCACTAGAACGGTTGGTTAGCAGGTACAAAACAACAGGCCACCTAAAATCTCACATAATAAGCCTAGATATGGTTGATAGAGATCTGGAATGGTGCCACTAGAGTGGTTGGTTTGGAGGTTAAAAACAACACGGACAGCGACATCCTCATTTAGTAAGCCTGGATATGGCTGATAGAGATCTGGAATGGTGCCACCAGACTCGTTGGTTGGCAGGTTCAAAACATCACGGCCAGCTACAACCTCGTCTAATAAGCCTCGATTGATAGCCAAAACCGAGACGACTAAACTTGGGTTTAGGGCTCAGTCAATATTTAAAAATTTCACTTTTTAACTCCGACCTGTTTTTACCGCGGTCACTTTTTTTACTGCGACCAACTTTTACTGCGATCACCCTTTTACTCTGACCAAGTTGATGCGATCAAACCCAGTTAACAAGTTGATGCAATCAATTTGCTGCGATCAAGCTGATGCGATCAACTTATCTGCGATCAAGTTGATGCCTGATGCGATCAACTTATCTGCGATCAAGTTGATGCGACTGGATTGGTAGAATATGATTCTTAGTCTAAAGACTTAAGAATTTACAAATGATTCTACCTGTGAGTAAAATGAAGTAAGCTACCCACTTTTACAAATCCAAATAACTTATAACAAACATATGCCCAAATATGTAGGAATATTTGAGTCGAACAAAGTGCGGTACGTGGAACTTTCACACGGTGAGATTTTTATGGGTTCTTGTTCTTTTACTTATCAGTAATTGTAAAAGACATTTATAGAAGTAAATCTGGAAATATGAGCGGCCAAATAATCATGAATTCAACCACAAACTATTTCATATATTTAACTATGCGGAAATACAAAGTAATACAAACTTCTCTGTTACAAACTCATCCGTCTACAGAGCTTTAGCTCTTCAGCTACATCAAATGCACAGAAGCTTGAGCTTCGACTTCACTTTCTCACCGTGAGTTCATCTGCTGTCTAATGTTCCTTTGTTTCTTTTTCTCACTGTAAACTAAATTACACAATGCTTCTTCTATTTATAGAAAACCTGAAGATTGCTACAGCATAAACTGACTTACTTGCCGACTTACTTTCCATTAAATACTGCAATAACTATCTACCTAACAACTGAACTTCTGAAATAAATTCGACTGGACTATGTTGCCTACTCGAGGAATTTTACTTCTTGTCAGATTGACAGACAAGATCGTGGCATGTACACACTCTAACAGAGTCAGGTGGAGATCAAGTGCAGATCTACAAGTAATTACATTTTTCCAACATGGATATGGCTGACATAGATCTGGAATGGTGCCACTCGAGTGGTTGGTTGGCTGGTTCAAAACAGCACGGCCAGCTACAACCTCATGTAATAATCCTGTCCCTGTAACATATTCCTTTTCCTTTTGTTTTATGATTTGGTCTTTCATCTCATTACTTGAATTCAAGTAACGGTTAGCAGAGACTTCACTTACTGCTATTGAAGCAACTGCAGGATTTTTATCTTTTGCGGCTTTCATAGCTTCTGTGGCTTCCTCAGCTTCCTTAGGTGTGTCTCGAGTTCCTCCAGGATATCTTTTACTAGTTACTCGGGGGTCACGAATTTCTTTAGTGAACCTAGCCGACTTACGCACGCGGACCCCAATAAATTTCCTGTGTTTTTCCCTTTTCTGCTTTAGTTTTTCCAGTCTCTTCTTGTATTCTTCAACAGAGAGCTTTCCTTTTTCTCTCCCACCAAATACACACGAATTGGAGATTGAGTTCTTTGTTGCGCCAATTATAGACTGGACATTAGAGCAACTAGGGTTCTATACTTTCACCATTGTAATGGTTTGTTGGAATCCTGCGAGAATACTACGATGTTAATGATAATTGAGATAAATACCCTTTAAAATTTAACCTTTAAACTTTGATAATTATCCTACGGTTGAAAATATGTGTATGAACTTCTTAATCTTCAAGCTAACAGGCCTGGATGCACAAAATCTGTATTTAAATTGGCAGTTGAGTTCTGTGTGACGCCAATAATAGCGTCGACATTGGAGCAATTAGCGTTCTCTGCTTTCACCATTGTAATGGTTTGTTGGAATCCTGCGAAAAGATAACAATGTAGATAAATATTCTTTAAACTTTAACTTTTAAAGTTTGATAAATATCCTAAATTGAATGGCCATAAATCACAATAAATGGTCAAGTTTCCTTTTATTTATGGGGAAGGAATAATAATGTTTTGGACCATTTTTGGTGGAATTTTAGTTGTGAAAGTCAAAATAAAAGAAATAATAATGAAGTAATGATATATAATTATGGTTTAGACCATACAAAACTAAGTAAACAATTTGTTTGCATTTTTCCTAGTCTCTTCTTGTATTCTTTATCAGAAAGCTTTCATTTTTCTCTTCTACACCCATTACAGGCAAATTGGAGCTTGAGTTCTCTTTAAGGCAAATTATAGACTGGACATTGGAGCAACTAGGGTTCTCTCCTTTCAGCATTGTAATGGTTTGTTGAATCCTGCTAAAAGATAAATATTCTTTAATCCTTTAACAATGTAGATAAATATTCTTTAAACTTTGATAAATATCCTACGTTGAAAATCTGTGTATGAACTTCTTAATCTTCAAGCTAACAGGCGTGAATGCACAAAATATGTATTTAAATTGGGAGTTGATAATATGATCTTACATCTTCATTCTATTTTAAATACGGTCCACTATCCCCAAGCTGTTTCACATATAACTATGGAACATGCCATTACGTTGTTTGATTTTTAATTCTGAATAATAATAAGCATAATAATAATGCCTGGGTTTGCACGATTTTATTTATTATTTTAGTTATCGTAATTAGTTTTTGAAAATTTTTAAATTCTAAAATGATTTCAAATTCAATATTAATTTTAATTTATTATTTTAGTTATTTAATTAGTTTTGTGAAAATCAAAATTCAAAATATTAAAATAATTTTAGATTGAAATTAATTTATTATATTGGTTTTATAAAAACAAATTCAAATTAATGAAATAATTTTGGATTGAAATTAATTTGTAAAATAAAAATTAAAGAAATATTCATTATTTATTTGTTTGTTATATATATATTAAAAACAAAATTAAAATATATGTAATCAAATATCATTAAAATATTAGTGTAATTGTTTAAAATATTATAATGGATTATGTCATAATCATTTATAAAAATTAAAATATTAATTTATATATTTTTTATTAAAACTAAAATAAGAGATACTTTAAATAACATTAAATCTTTTATATTTGACATTATCTATATTTTGCAAAGTGTCATTTTATTCAATGTCTCAATTATTTAAAGAAACTATGGTTAAACTTAAACATGTCAAATGAACATAAATATTAAATTGAAATAAACTTATGAAATTACTATAAGAACAACTAATGTATCCGCAAGAATTTTTAGAAGAGAGAGATTAACTAACATATCTCCATTGAATATGTTAGAAGATTATTAGATTCATTAAAATACTACATGGGTCCAAAGAAGTAGAAAGGCATATAGAGTGTCTTGTGCTTGTGTGGCAAAACATATATTGGAGAAACATGCAAGTCGATTTAGGTAAGGCTTAAGGAGAACAACTTGGACACAATATATAATCATCATAATAGGTATTTCTTAGAAGAACATGCTCAAAATTCAAGCCATCATATTCATATGGAAGATGCCAAGCTAGTTGAAAACAAATACCATTATATAAGAAGACAGATTTGTGAAGAAAGTCAAATAGAAAGGTTTCCTATCAATTTATCAATTTAAATACAAGCAATGGCCTAAAAATTGAGTGAGTGTTAGTGTCACATTATTCATTTTATTAAGAGATGTAACAATAATATGATGAAGTCATCCACCTCCCAAAGTAATAATAATATGAGTATATAGACCACCCCCGAAGAAGATTTTGAGGCACATAATCAACTACAAATTCAAATTCGATGCCATTCTTCACCATAATTTGAGGAACCTTTCTCGTAATGATGAGCTCAACTATGAGGTTGATATGTCAACTAATAAAACCCTAACACAATGATCCTTTTAATCTTTTTGAAATATGACCTATGTATTCATCATGAACAATATAAAATTATTAGCACTTTAGTTAGTTAAGGAATTTGAAATTATTTTTTGTGTATATGGATAAAGTCAAAGAAAAATAAATATGCAAATTATGTCAGGTTAGTTCAAGTGAAATGTTATGAGGTTTGTAGGATAAGATTAGAAGCATATTCTCTATAATAAGTTTGTGGTGCAACTTTTGGTGAGTTGAATGAGTTTATTTGTCATTGATGTAAACATACATTTATATAAACATATTGCTTTAATAAAGAATTCCTAAGGTATCATACGTTGTCAAATTTATGATTTCAAAGTTCTAAGCTATCAAACTTATAAATATATGACAATTATAAATATATGACAAACCTAAGAAGAAAGAATAAGAAAGTGATAAAGAGGAAACTAAATCAATAAACAATGAAAATCCGACTCCTTCTACTTTGTTACAAGGTTCAACTCCATCTAAAACTCTAAGTAAAAGGATACAATGAAATCATCGTGAAGATCAAATGAATGGGACTATAAATGCAGGTGTTGAGACAAGAAGAAAAAGGAAAGAATCTGTTACAAATGAAGAACATGTATCATTTACTTTCTTTATTTGAACCTAGAATGTTGAATAAGCAATTAATGATGAACATAAGGGTAAAAGCCATAAGGGTTTGTAAGGGTTATGCTCACATAGAAGGCATAGATTATGGTGAAACTTATACTCGTGTTGCAAGGATGGAGGAAATTAGATTAATTATAGCTTATGCTTGTTCTAAATGAATTAAAGTTTATCAAATGTATGTCAAATCTTCTTTCTTAAATGGAAAATTAGAAGAAGAGGTTTACATGGAACAAACAGAAGGATTTCAGCTATCCGAAGCAGAAAATCATGTTTACATGTTAAAGAAATCCCTCTATGGGATAGAGCAAGCTCCACGAGCTTGGTATTACAGGATTGATAAATATCTAAGGCAACAAGGATACAGAAAATGAAATACGGACAATAATCTCTACATTAAAGAAGAACATGATAGCTTGATTATTGTTGAAATATATGTAGATGATATTATATTTGGGAGTGATAATGATGAGCTTAGGAAACAGTTTGCACAAAGTATGCGGAATGAGTTTGAAATGTCTATGCTCGGTGAATTAAATTTTTTCTTTGGCCTCCAAATATCAAAATCTGATAAAGGAATTTTTATCTCTCAACCCCAATATATAAATGAAATGCTAAAGGAGTTTCAAATGTATGATTGTAAACCAGTAGGAACTCCCATGGTTACTGGATGCAAGTTAAGAAACATAGATGATTCTAAGAATGTTGAGAAGAAAATATATAGATCTATGATGGTAGTGTTTTATATGTAACAACTACTAGGGTGGATGCTATGAATGCAGTATGTCAGGTTGTTCAGTTTCAAGCCTCTCCCAATTCTTCTCATTTATAAGTCAAACCCTAATCTATAACTTCAATCAAAATAAGCAAAAATTAAGTTACCGCTATAAGTATCAGCCTTAAGTTTTTATTTTTAAACCCTTACAAAGTACTCAAATAGAGTATAAACTTCATTACATTCAAGAAGGGTAAAACCATAACTTTTTACACAAAGTGTAATGTAAAACATATGTTAAACCAAACAAGTCTACTCACAGCACTATCATTACAAAAACTACAAACTTCAACCCGACCGTAAAAGCCAAACTTCAACTAAGTACAGTGCTCAGATAAACCGAGTCTACCTTAGCGAGGGTTTGATTCTAATTATTATAATGACAGCGTGTAGAAACATTAATACAACAACATAACTTGTGGTGAGTCGATGGAGGTTTTTTCAAAACCCTAGGTGAGCCCATCGACCACCCTAACACTAGTAGAGTTAAAAATCCATCATTTGGACCACGGGGCTTACCCGAAAGCGAGCCATGAGCCATGACCTTTGTAGGGGACTGTCTATTCCTCATTATACAAGATTTACAACACTGAGCACCTGCAAGCAAGGTAACAAACCACTATCAGTTAAATATACCAATTCAAACCACAATAACAACAAAGTAAATTTTGGCAACGAAGTAATTGAACTCAAAGTATTATTTATCTCTTAGAAGAGAGTGATGAGGAGCCTCAGCAAAGCACTGTCACCTACACACTGTGAAAATGAAGACCCAAACAGCCCATAAGATAGAGACCTCACACATTGGCGAGCCACTAGAACAAAAGAAGGTAACTGAAGTAGACACCCAACCATGAAGACAACGAATGGGAGATTACATAGGCAACGAGCCAAGGGTAATGAAAATCCCCACTAGTTGTAGTGTGAGAACCCAACCATCGACAAGGGAATTCAAAACCACACACCGATGACCATTGCAGCATTACATCAAGGCACAAGAAAACCAGAACGAGGAGGAAGGACGGCTGCCATGGAAGACAAGCAAAGCAACCCTAGAGCGAGCGAAAAATGTGGGATGATAATGGTTAGGTTTCGGCAGAATTTTATATCTTCCATGCATGGATAGGAAACGACCACGTAGCAAACAAATCAAACCATTGAAAGAGGGTCGTGTTCTATAGTGCCTCCGTAAAACAAGAATCCAATTATTTAATCATTGGAGTGTGGAGTAAAACTATAATGTTAACCAATAATTCGCTATCCAAATCATTAATCATTTGCACATTATCATATGTTAGTATAATGACAAGATTATCAACGTGAGGGTTATGTTGACCTAGTGTTTGGTGACACTTAAACCTTTGTTAAAGCCCGATAATCACTCTTGCAAAGACTCATTTCCACTACAATGCTCATGTTATTATTTTTATAATATCCCATTTGCATTTTGAATGGTTGCATTTTTCTCCTCTAAACATTGATTTATTTATTTGATAGAAATCAAATAATTCATGTATTATTTATACATCAATGTTTTAGGTATTCACTATAGTTAAGAGATCAAATGTGTATATGGGAGAGTTCATGTTAGAAATTAAACAACTATAGTTTATACATAGTAAATCTTTTGTAATAACAATATTACAAGTCATAATTTTATAAATGGCATAGTGTAATAGTGCAAAGGATTATAAACTCTAGTTTAAAGTACGTTTATAATCACAAACTAATTATAGACTGAATGTCTATTGAACAAATAGATTATGTATATCTATAAGACTTACAAGAACTAATAACTCAAATAGTATCAGAACTTTAAAGTAGTACAAAACTGAAGGTAAGAATATTATTATGAAATTCTGTCACATAGTTCAAATGACAATACCTTGATGAATTTTAGGGTATGACTCAACTTGGTTCTTATTCTCGTTTTAATATGTCCAGTGGATAGTAAGGTAATTATAGAACTAAACATGATAACTAGAATAGGAATGACCCTATTGAATCCAGCAATTACTAGAACCATAGGGTTCAACATGGAAATAAAATACAGGTAACCATGATCACATGTAGAAAGGCATGATGATTTGCAGTTTGCATAATCAAAGTTATACTGTCCAAAAGACAATAGACTGCAAGTTATCTTGCAGAAGCAAAATGTGGTTCAATGATTACACAGACAAGATAATGTACTATTGCATAAATACTGACAATAACATTCATTATAAGATTTACAAATTACATAGACTAAAGTAAAAATACATTGTAACTGAGATTCTAATGCTTAGAGTCACAAACAAATTTTACTGTCATTACTTACTTCCGAACATGTCTACTAGAAAAACTGAAGGAAGGTAATTGGTTTTACCTTACAGGAGCTCTCTAGAGTTTAGCAGCTTAATTACTAAGCTTTTAAATTGCAAATAAAATACTGTTGACGCTTTAAAGATCTTTTATATATACTCGTTAGATCATACATGTAAACCTCTAAGAATTAATATTCATATGCATTAGCACGATTGCTAAGTAAGCCCCAAATTCAAAAGTAGATTCCACCTACTTGACATGAAAAGACTAATCAGAAAGTTGAAGTAAAACAACATGCAAGAAGACTAAATTATGGCATGGATGCCCACAACGAGAAAAACAATGTGCCATTGGTCTCGTCGAGCTAGATGGATCCACCTGGATACCACCTGTATCTGCTCTCCCTCGTCCACCACCAGTAGACCGTGCAGAAGTATGTCTGTCGGGGGCATCTTGCTCGCTCTGCGACGACATAGCCACAAATTTGGTATGCTTGAGAAGGTGTCATGTGGCATGTTTGACGAACTCATGGATCTCATCTAGCCCGCTACCTAACCTAGGGTGTTGAGGAGGCGGGTTTAGCTCTCTCCTAAGTGCAGTAGGTCCTCTTAGTAGGTTCTGGTGGGTGTGAGGTCGATCTTGGGCTTAGACAAAACCGACATCCTCGAACTTAGTGATGTCGAAGTAGTTCACATGGAACCCTAACACAAAATCAGCCCATAGTTTCCTGAGAAAATATTGTGGGACCTCGACATTGTTGCATGGAGGCTTGTTGAATACCATGAACCATCTCTTCGTCTAGTTTTCTCTGGACCATGGCTGGTAATTACACCAATCCATGCAAATTTGCCTCTTCCTCACATCTGGAGGTTGTCATGTTCTAGGATCTGTAAATTTGCTCCACAGTTGGGCTTTTGTGATATTCAAGCTTTTAATATACTCTTTGGATATACCAGTGCTATAATGCTCTCTCATTGAACCCCTATATTCGCTCAAACTAGTTATCTCACTATGGGCAATGTTGATAGATTCTATAATGTTTTTTATTGATGTGGCAAGGGAAACCCGAGAGGGTTCCCTCGTGTTCTTCAATTCATCACTCAAAATTATTAATTGGTTTAAATCTTCGTGTAATTCATCTTTGGGGTTTTCTTCTTCGCTTAATTTGAGGTTTTCTTCATTTAATTCGGGGTTTGGGTCCTCTGTTTGGCCTTGCACATGGTTTTAAAACCATAAGCCATGTGCGTTGTTTTAAAACCATGCACATGGTTTATGGTTTTAAAACCATGTGCAAGGCATCCTAAACAACCCATAGTTTTATTGTATATGGTTTAGGAGGGCTTTGCAAATGGTTTTAGGACCTTGTGCAAGGGCTCCTAAACAACCCATAGTTTTATTGTATATGGTTTAGGAGGGCTTTGCAAATGGTTTTAGGACCTTGTGCAAGGGCTCCTAAACAACCCATGGTTGTAGGAGGGCCTTGCATACGGTTTTAAAACCATGTATGGAGAAATGTTGTAATGTTAGTTCATAACAAAATAAAAAATATTATATGTGGACCATAAATAATATTAAATATTAATAATAAAATATTAAATAAAAAGATTTCTCTTTTGGTTTGAATCAAATCAATGGATACCTACTAAGAGATTTGATCCCTCTCGGCTCTTGATAGAGCCTAGGATTTGGATCTACGCTGGTACTAACCAAAATAATAAATTAATAATCAAAATATTAAAAATTTGTAAATTATAATAAAAATATCAAAAATTTGTAAATTATAGTAAATTAATAATAATATCAAAATATGAATACCAACGGGAGCTCCTAGCTGTCTAAACATGAACTTATCATTTTTAAGGCATCCCAGTCATGAATATTTAATAATTGTTATTCTGAAAATCAGAAAAAATACATTATTGAAATAAACAAAAAAAAAAAAACGGTTTCAAAAAATGGCCTATTTAGACAATACCATACCAAAACCCATATATACAAATTCACTCAAACTTTTAGGATACCCAAGTCATGAAAATTTAATAATTGTTATTCTGAAAATCGGCCCAAAAAAACATTATTGAAAAATACAAAAACACGGTTTCAAAAAATCGCCTATTTAGACTACACCATACCAAAACCGACCATTGGACCAATAACAAAAGCCTTATGGGAACTATGAACTTTGGAATCGTGGAACTTTCGTGTTGACTCCGTTTTGTATAACTTGAAAGGATGACATTCAATTAAAATTTGCTGGGTAACGGGGGTTTCATAACCTTTCAGAAACGTTTGAAATTTAACAAACAATTATCATTATTATACTTGCCTTTTATCATTACACAATTAATGTGAATGTGAAACAGCAGCTTGCGGGATAGTGGGCCGTATTTAAAATAAAATGAAGATGTAAGATCATATTATCAACTCCCAATTTAAATACAGATTTTTTGCATTCAGGCTATGTGTTCAAGAGTTAGCTTGAAGATTAAGAAGTCCATACACAATAGAACTCAACCTCAATTTGTCTGTAATGGGTGGGAGAGAAATTTAGTGGCGTCTGCATGCATAGGTCCGGTAAGTTCTTTAAAGAAATCCGTGACCCGAATTCGTAAAAGATATTATCGACTAACTCGAGGCACACCTCAGGAAGCTGCGGAAGCTATGAAAGCTATATTAGCGGCAAAAGCTAAAAATTCTCGAGCAGGAAGTGAAGTCTCCGGAGTCGGGCTAAACCATAATTATAAATTATAATTTTTTTGATTTTTGCATTTCACAACTAAAATTCCAAAAAAGAGGGAAGTTTACTATTTATATGGTGACTTATGTCGAGTCACCCCAAAAAAAAATCTTTAAATGAGAATGAGTCAAAAACCATGGAGAAATACCATGCATAATAAAATACCATGGGTCAAATAAAATCTTAAACCATCCTATAAATACATACTTTGTGATGTTCTCTCCACAACAACTTTTTGTTCATCCATTAGTTTTCACTTGTCATTGGTGCTCCATTTCTGCCATATCATTCGCACGCTGGATGTTGAGCTATCTTCATATAACCACTGAGAACCAGACTGTGGATACCATTGAGAACCAGACAGTGGAGCCAGTGGACCATTTCTTCTGAGGGCCCCCCATTTACTCAAAGATATTTTGTGTTATTATTTTACAAATTAGTATTATTATTGTTATTGCAAGTGAAAGTTGAGGAATCCTTAGCCCAATGAACTCTGCCCACTTTACTCAAATGTATTTTGTGTTGTTGTTTTGTATTAGTATTATTGTTGTTATTGTTATCATTTGTTATTGCAAGTCCAAGTTGAGGAAGCTGTGGAAGCAGTAGGAAAAAAGACAGAAAATTTAGTGGCGTCCACATGCATAGGCCGGGTAGGTTCTCTAAAGACATCTGTGACCCCCGAGGAACTGGTAAAAGATATTCTGGAGGAACTCTAAACACACCTTCTGAGGCTGTGGAAGCTGCAGAAGCTATGAAAGCTATATTGGCCTCAAAAGCTAGAAATCCTGCAGTTGCTTCAAGAGCAGTAAGTGAAGTCTCTGCTAATGGTTACTTGAATTCAAGTAATGAGATGAAAGACCAAATCATAAAGGAAAAGGAATATGTTAAAGGGACGGGATTATTACATTAGGTTGTAGCTGGCAGTGCTGTTTTGAGCCTGCCAACCAGCCATTCTAGTGGCACCATTCCAGATCTAGGCTTATTAGATAAGGCTGTAGCTGGCCTTGCTGTTTTGAACCTGCCATCCAACCACTCTAGTTGCACCATTCCAGATCTCTATCAGCCATATCCAGGCTTATTAAATGAGGATGTAGCTGGCCATGTTGTTTTGAACCTGCCATCCAACCACTCTAATGGCACCATTCCAGATAGAGATCTGGAATGGCGCCACTAGAACGGTTGGTTAGCAGGTACAAAACAACAGGCCACCTACAATCTCACATAATAAGCCTGGATATGGTTGATAGAGATCTGGAATGGTGCCACTAGAGTGGTTGGTTGGAAGGTTCAAAACAACACGACCAGCTACATCCTCATTTAATAAGCCTGGATATGGCTGATAGAGATCTGGAATGGTGCCACCAGACTCGTTGGTTGGCAGGTTTAAAACATCACGGCTAGCTACAACCTCGTCTAATAAGCCTGGATATGGCTGACATAGATCTGGAATGGTGCCACTCGAGTGGTTGGTTGGCTGGTTCAAAGCAGCACGGCCAGCTACAACCTCATGTAATAATCCTTTCCCTGTAACATATTCCTTTTCCTTTCGTTTTATGATTTGGTCTTTCATCTCATTACTTGAATTCAAGTAAAGGTTAGCAGAGACTTCACTTACTGCTATTGAAGCAACTGCAGGATTTTTATCTTTTGCGGCTTTCATAGCTTCTGTGGCTTCTTCAGCTTCCTTAGGTGTGTCTCGAGTTCCTCCAGGATATCTTTTACTAGTTACTCGGGGGTCACGAATTTCTTTAGTGAACCTAGCCGACTTATGCACACGGACCCCAATAAATTTCCTGTGTTTTTCCCTTTTCTGCTTTAGTTTTTCCAGTCCCTTCTTGTATTCTTCAACAGAGAGCTTTCCTTTTTCTCTCCCACCCAATACAGACGAATTGGAGATTGAGTTCTATGTTGCGCCAATTATAGACTAGACATTGGAGCAACTAGGGTTCTATACTTTAACCATTGTAATGGTTTGTTGCAATCCTGGGAGAATACTACGATGTTAATGATAATTGAGATAAATACCCTTTAAAATTTAACCTTTAAACTTTGATAATTATCCCACGGTTGAGAATATGTGTATGAACTTCTTAATCTTCAAGCTAACAGGCCTGGATGCACAAAATCTGTATTTAAATTGGGAGTTGAGTTCTGTGTGACGCCAATAATAGCGTCGACATTGGAGCAAATAACGTTCTCTGCTTTCACCATTGTAATGGTTTGTTGGAATCCTGCGAAAAATAACAATGTAGATAAATATTCTTTAAACTTTAACTTTTAAACTTTGATAAATATCCTAAATTGAATGGGCATAAATCACAATAAATGGTCAAGTTTCCTTTTATTTATGGGGAAGAAATAATAATGTTTTGGACCATTTTTGGTGGAATTTTAGTTGTGAAAGTCAAAATAAAAGAAATAATAATGAAGTAATGATATATAATTATGGTTTAGACCATACAAAACTAAGTAAACAATTTGTTTGCATTTTTCCTAGTCTCTTCTTGTATTCTTCATCAGAAAGCTTTCATTTTTCTCTTCTATACCCATTACAGGCAAATTGGAGCTTGAGTTCTCTTTGAGGCAAATTATAGACTCGACATTGGAGCAACTAGGGTTCTCTCCTTTCAGCATTGTAATGGTTTGTTGAATCCTGCGAAAAGATAAATATTCTTTAATCCTTTAACAATGTAGATAAATATTCTTTAAACTTTGATAAATATCTTACGTTGAAAATCTGTGTATGAACTTCTTAATCTTCAAGCTAACAGGCGTGAATGCACAAAATCTGTATTTAAATTGGGAGTTGATAATATGATCTTACA
>LPNX010153453.1:1073383-1084350 GCA_001517045.1 Pseudotsuga menziesii | reverse complement strand
TATATATATACAAAACACTTAATTTTCTAAGATATAGGATATGAATGATATGACTCTATTTGAAAATTTGAAAAGTGTAGTAAATTGTTAAAATCATGAATGATAATTACCTATTTGTATGAAACAATAATTGAAGGTAAGGTGAGGGTGTGTGCAAGAAGTTGAGGGACCATTTAGATGCAATGGTGGAGTGAAGTCAATCACTCTTAATAATAAAAAAAAGAAATCATCCCAAGCAATCCCGAACCTGCCAAGGTTGGCAATAGGCATGCCAACTAGGATAGAAAGACAAATCGCCCCTCCTTTTTAGTGAACAAAACCGCGTGCACGATTTTGTTCACTAAAACGGAGGCGCGATTTGGAAAGTTTGTTTTAAAAAAAAAAATGGCCGAGCTTGTCTTTTTCTCCTCACCGTGCGGCTATTGGACCAAGGAGGAGCAAATATTGACTGGGAAAATGTGATTTTGGGTGTGCCAAAGCCCTCCATCTCCACCTTTGGATAAACCTCCCCTTTGTGAGGTATTTTCCTCATTTATTTTCATGTTTTTTTTCTCTTTTTTCATCAATTTATTTGCCCTAGATTGAAAAATTAAACCATATTAAATTAAATTATGGCTAACTAAAACAAAAATCTAATGGAATTGCCCAATGGAGATGGCCAATTGAAACAAAAACCCAATGGAATTGGACAATTGAAACAAAAACCCAATGGAATTGCCCAATGGAAACAAGAACCCCAATGTAATTGGCCAATTGAAACCAATTCCCCAATTTAATGATAAAAATTAAATAATTTTGATTATTTTAAAAAATTCATATCCAAAATTCCCATGCCCAATGGAAACCAAAACCCCAATTAACTCAAAATACAAATGAATTTCACTATTTCCATATGCATATTCACAAGGATCCTTGTGAATCCATACCAAAATCCACAAATAAACACCTTATAATTTTGATGAAACTTCTCGAAGTTTCTCTTCCAAGAACATCAATAAACACCTTATAGTTTTGATGAAACTTCCCAATCTAAGTGTCAAAATAAGGTATAGAAGCTTCCCATGCTTTTAACAAATATTTTGTCTTGAATGAAGGGTACTTTTTGGTTAAGGTCAAGACAACAAAGTTCAACAATAGACTCTATGAACGTGAAGATACATAGGTAGGTTGATGTATTTGATTAAACATGCCAATCACATACTAGATCATACATGATATTTAATCCAGTAGAACCCTTGCAACCATAAAATCCATAAAGTTCTGCGAAATAGCCTTTGGAGTCCAAAAAACATCACACTACAACAAATAATTACATATCTAACAAAATCATTGCCTATACTAGGATTGTATTCATTAATAGCACATTATGCCGCCTATTCTAGGGTCTAGTTGTTGCCTCTACCCGCAATTTGGGAGGTGGTCTTACAAAGGCAATAATCAGCACCTCACAATTTCGACGAAACTTCATAATCCAAGCCTTAAAATAAGCTAGAGGAGCTTCACAATCAACATATGCACTCAAGACACTTTATGTACACATGCATGTACTTAAAAATTGGAATTAATACTTGAATTTAGGACATAAATATAAAATGAAAAAATGTTAAATTTTTATTCTTTACTGTAAAATTCAAGATCAATTTTTAAATTTACATGATAGATTTAGTTTATATGTCATTAGTTATACAATTTTCAGTTCTTAGATATGTCATTATATCATGTATTTATATTTCTAATGATATTTTATTTGTATTTATGATTGCAGTGGCTACTATGGATCATAACAATGCGGAGATACTGAGGTTTATTATCCATTTGAGAGAAGGTTTATTATCCATTTGAGAGAGATTGGTTTGGCTTGGAGGGGTGGAGATGAGCTCCACCGCTCCTTGTCAGATTCATTGTTGTCTATCATTGAGCTCTACCACATCCTTCCTGCACATGACATGGTTTCCCAGACACAGGATGCATTTTTTACTCTAGTTGAGATGGTCTCTTGACACATGACCACTATTGACCAAAGAGCGCCCTCTTCCTCTACTGGTGTACAACCACCAGCTTTTGGTGGTGGAGGGACATCTATTGGTGGGGATAGACTGACATCCCATGTGCCTCAAAGTGAGCCACACATCTGCACATCATGTGGGGGACCCTATTATGGTCCTGGACCAAGACATGGTACCACTACGATGACTAGTGGTTAGGTAAGGACATTGTTTTAAAACTCTGTTATTGTCCAATTTTTAATTGTTCCATACTATATCTAACATATTAAAAGATTCGTAATATATATGCAATATTTACTCTTACAGGAGATTGATGCCTCTCATGGGGGTGGTACTGCACCTGGTGTGGTTGTACCCGAGGCCCAAAGAACCACAATTGAGGTAATATTTAAACACTTGTCATTTTGTTATTACATATAATTTTGTTAATGCATGTGGTAGCCTTGATTAATTTATTAAAATGTCTAATATTTACAATTTTTGAAGTTGCAGGAACCCCAATTAGAACGTGATACTGGAGACATTGATATCAATGACACAATCCAAGGTGGAATTTACGACTACTTGAAGAATGTAAGTACATGGGTTATGATTGAATCTTGTTTGAATTATTTAAATTTCTTACTGTACACTCCTTTATAGATCGCTAATGTAAATATAATTTTTAAACTTGCAAATGCTATAGGCATCTGAAGAGGGGCAATACATTGATAGAAGCAGTCACTCCCATGGTGGAGATATGTCCCAGGAAAGGGTAAGTATATTACAACATGTTATTTTTTCAGTACATATTATTCCATCCATTCAAATCCATGTCTAACTATGGTAACACTTTATGAATGCAGACGTCATTGCAGATCCCTGCACCACCTCTTTGGTTTGGATCTTCCCGTAGTCCAAACATAGAAAAGGGGGTTTTTTACACTAGACGAGGTCCCTCTTCCTTGAACAGAGCGGGTGTGCATGAGGATCAACCTACTCATCCCATGGTAATGTACACACTTCCAATGGCATTTGTTGGTTAGATATGTATTCACTTCACAAGTGGTTTTTTTGAATGTTCTTTTTGCATGTTTACAGCATCAGGATGTAGAGTCATCCGTGCCAGACCTTAGTGGGATTGTTGATGTCGCATCTACAATAGGGATAAGTCACAGTGAGGTACATCTACTTGAATATTTGTAATTGTACATTTCATTTGTATTGTTTCTAGACATGCACGATGTCTAACTATTTAATCATTTGGTGAATGTAGCCACACCCTGGTCCATTAGTGCACGCAACTGAGGTTGTTGTTCAACCTACGGCTCCTCTTACTACTGAAGAGTACCAGCCTCATCCCCTAGAAATGGTTTTTTCGATGAGATGTTCATTTTTTACATAATTGATTAGTACTTTCTCATTCATGTACATGTTGATAATTCTTGAGATAATTGACATATTTTTTTTTATTCGCAGAGAAGCATGGCAGAGAGGTTCATTGCAAGGTGGAGGAAAACATAGGCACCTACACCCTCAACACCACAGGCACCTATACCCCCGACGGATGTAGTGAGTCTTTGTTTTATTTACAATTCAGTCATATTTTAAATTTTCAAACTTTGTTATTGATGGACAGTACTAGTTCAGTTACCTGATCAAGAAATATTGTAATTGATTTGAAGTTGCCAGAGATGCATAGTGGTCGTAGACAGAGCTGAAGAGCATCAGGGTCCAGGAAAAACAAGAGAAAGTTATAAATTTGATGTGTTAGTCCAAGACAAATATGTATTTTTATGTACAATCCGGAGTTAGTGTATAGGGGCGCAGTCTAGGACAGATGTACTTTTGTTTGCACATGTACATCAAATATGTTTTTGATACATGTACATTGACAGGCCATAGATAGGCCTTATATTTTTGTATTATAACTTTCATGGTATAAAAAATATTTCATATCAAGGCTCTTGAGATATTCATGGTTCAGTCTTTTAAGTGTGATTATACATGTGTGGCGAAGAATGTTTCTATGTGTAATGTTCCCAGTTTTTTATAGATTTTACGATTGTATGGAGATATTAGTTATAAATTTGAGAACAATGCACAATTAGAATAAATTACGTAATGACAAATATGTACATTTTAATTGTTTTTTACCACGATCCAATTGCATATACAATGTTATATTAACAATGTCAAATTGTATTCAAAAAGATGTAACATAGGTCTAATACACATTTAAGCACCCAGCACAGCTAAGCAACTAATCCAACTTGGTGGAATACAAAAGCACCTTACCCACATAACAACCTAACAAACGTTTAAAGGATGCACAAAGTTGACACACTTAAATGATGCACCAGTGTGGTCTACATAAATAAAATTATTTTTTGGCATGATGTCTTTCATCTAACGAATACATGGGATACACATCAAACCTAAAAGTATCCGAGTATTATAAGGTTGATTCAAAATAATGGTTATGACTATATCCTGCACATTATGTATGTCCTGCACGTTATTTTATCATTTTGTTAATGTACATGGCATTTTATGAATGGCCTCGAGTAACAAATTTAAAAGAGATGAAAGTTATGTGTGATTAATGTACATGGCATTTTCAAAGCATTTGTAGCGTGAAGATATATATATTTTGTAATAATGGCGTATAGAATGGTCACTTGTTTCTAAACATAAACATGTTCCATTACATGGTTACTGACGTAATGGCATTGTCTCCTCCTGCATTTCATCGTACAAATGCTCACATCTCTTATATGAGGGGAAGATCTACAATCGCCTTCAAGCTGACCTTTATGTGCAAAAATTTCACATTCACTTACTAAGCAAAACCCTAGTTTCCAAAATTGACAAAAAAAAATGATCCCTTATCCATGGACCCAGAGTAGAGGGCTACTCTAGCACTATCGCAATGTACTAAATCCAACGGAGCTAACGGTTCATCGATCCGAGAAATGGTCATCAATCTATGGAATGTTGAATCCCACCTCCCATAGGATTTTAGGGACACTCATTGAATCCCTAACCGGGGCATAGAGTGGAAACCGTGCATCAAAAAGGGATTTCAGTGGGTCGTGCAAGCGTGTTTAGGTAGGTTCCATGTGGGAATGCTATCCACACATTCACGATCAAGGAATTTGCAAAGTCGACCCATATGTACAGAAATTGGGCATTCACTTACTAAGCAAAACCCTAGTTTCCAAAATTGACCAAAATAATGGTCTCTTCTCCATGGAAGCATATTAGAGGGCCACCCTAGCACTATCTCGATGTCCAAAATCCAACGAAACTGACAGTTTGTCGATCCGAGCAACGGTCATGATTCTATGGCACGTTGAATCCCACCTCCTCCAAACTTTCAAGGACACCTGTTGAATCCCTACCCAGGGCATAGAATGGAAATTGTGCATCAAAAAGGACTTTCAGTGGTTCGTGTAAGATTTTTTAGGCATCTATTATGTGGGAATGCTAGACACACCTTCACGGTCGAGTAATATGCGAATTTGACCCCTATGTGCAAAAATTTCACATTCACTTACTCAGCAAAACCCTAGTTTCCAAAATTGACCAAAATAATGGTCTCTTCTCCATGGAACCATATTAGAGAGCCACCCTAGCACTATCTCGATGTCCTGAATCCAACGGAGCTGACAGTTCATCGATCCAAGCAAAGATCATGATTCTATGGCACGTTGAATCCCACCTCCTACAGGCTTTCAGGGACACCTGTTGAATCCCTACCCGAGGCATAGAATGGAATCCATGCATAAAAAAGGGCTTTTGGTGGGTCATGCAAGTGTGTTTAGGCATTTGTTATGTGGGAACACTAGCCACACCTTCACAGTCGAGAAATATGTGAATTTGACCCCCATGTGCAAAAATTCCACATTCACTTATAGAGCAAAACCCTAGTTTCCAAAATTGACCAAAATAATGGTCTCTTCTCCATGAAACCATATTAGAGGGCCACCCTAGCACTATCCCAATGTCTTGAATCCAACAGAGCCGACGGTTCGTTGATCCAAGGAACGGTCATGATTCTGTGGCTCGTTGAATCCCACCTCCTACAGGCTTTCAGGGACACCTGTTGAATCCCTACCCGGGGCATAGAATGGAAACCGTGCATAAAAAGGGGCTTCCGGTGGGTTGTACAAGCATGTTTAGGCACCTGTTATGTGGGAATGCTAGCCACACTTTCACGGTCGAGCAATATGTGAATTTGACCCCCATGTGCAAAAATTTCACATTCACTTACTCAGCAAAACCCTAGTTTCCAAAATTGACCAAAATAATGGTCTCTTCTCCATGAAACCAGATTAGAGGGCCACCCTAGTACTATCCCGATGTCCTGAATCCAACGAATCCGACGGTTCATCGATCCGAGCAACAGTCATGATTCTGTGGCACGTTGAATCCCACCTCCTACAGGCTTTCAGGGACACCTGTTGAATCCCTACCCGGGGCATAGAATGGAAACCGTGCATAAAAAAGGGATTCTGGTGGGTCGTACAAGCGTGTTTAGGCACCTGTTATGTGGGAACTCTAGCCACACCTTCATGGTCCAGCAATATGCGAATTTGACCCCCATGTGCAAAAATTTCACATTCACTTACTAAGCAAAACCCTAGTTTCCAAAATTGACCAAAATAATGGTCTCTTATCCATGGAACCAAATTAGAGGGCCACCCTAGCACTATCTCGATGTCTTGAATCCAATGGAACCAATGGTTCGTCGATCCGAGCAACGGTCATGATTCTGTGGCACGTTGAATCCCACCTCCTACAGGATTTCAGGGACACTTGTTGAATCCCTACCCAGGGGCATAGAATGGAAACCGTGCATAAAAAAACTATTATATTTAAAGGTTTCAATGATCTCACTACATGCACGCTAAATTCAACTTCGTGAATCAACATGATTTGAAGCATAAGTCCACCGGATTTGAAAAAGTTGAGTTGGACATTAGATTGATTCTGAATTGAGTTGTGACAGTAAGATAAGATTAGGGTTAGGATTAGGGTTTCCTAGGTAGGGTTATGGTTATGGGCCATGCATGTTAAACAATAAACCCTAGTTAGGGATAGGGTTTTCCAAGTTTGGCCTTCATTGGCATGAAATGCATTGTCCAGCTTTGTCCCAAATCTCTTATTATCTTTTAAGTAGAAATTAAACTTTTAAATAAATGAAAAAATGAGATGAAATTCCAACACTACTATGCACTACCCCTTTGGCAATGGACATGCACATATAAAAGGTAAGCTGTCAAGAAGAAAATTATACAAGCCTTAAAACATAAGTTTATCTTTTTGGCATCTTGTTTCCATTAGCCTAGTTGTATATATCGGCTGAAAACATTGGCAATATTACCTACTTGAAAAATTAGGGTTTTAGTCTTGTAAGAGAGCCTACAAAGAACTTTGATAGGTATGACCTACAGAGGTACATGTATGTATTCTAATGTTATGTATATCATGTGAATGAGATATTTAAATGTTCATATGATTGATATATATGGTTTATTGATCATACGTAAAATTTGGCATGTTCATTAACTTGACATACAAAAGAATTTTTGGCATATTTATAAACAACATTATGGAAAATTTCACATATCAAGAACAAAAAATTGACATATTCATAAGAAACATACATGGGAAAATTAAAATTATGATACATACCTCATCATGCTAGATCCCACCTAATATCATACAACCAAAGCCTCTGGATCATCTCTTATAATGATGGCCTCCATTAGTCTCTCGTGCTATGTATCTGGTAAGAAGTAGCGTACAAGAACACAAAATTGACATATTCATAAGAAACATACATGGGAAAATTAAAATTATGATACATACCTTATCATGCTAGATCCCACCTAATATCATACAACCAAGGCTTCTGGTTCATCTCTTATAATGATGGTCTCCATTAGTCTCTCGTGCTATGTATCGGGTAAGAAGTAGCGTACAAGAACACAAAATTGACATATTCATAAGAAACATACATGGGAAAATTACAATTATGATACATACCTCATCATGCTATATCCCACCTATTATCATACAACCAAACCCTCTGGATCATCTCTTATAATGATGGTCTCCATTAGTCTCTCATGCTCTGTATCCGGTAAGAAGTAGTGTACCTTCGATGAATTCTGACTAGGCATTATTCGTACCTGGAGGTTTGTACCAATGATTAAGTTGGTAAAGTGATACACACTTGCACCTGGTTTGTAATCCCTGTAAACATATCCACCCTTCTTTCTTGCATTGTTGTCATGTGTAAGATATTCACCTTTAACAACCATAGACCCAATGGGGAATTGGTTGTTTTCATCATCAGTCATGGACATAATGAGGGTTTGCTTTCCCTCTATACAACGTGCCAACCAGTAATCACCACCCCGTTCACTATATTTTGAGGAAACCACTGCGTATATGTGTCCTGCATAGTATGATTGTAGGTATATGATCAAATATTTTTCGTGTGATACAAGGCCATTAGTGTGAGTTTCAATACTACGTAAATTTTACAAAAAAATGTTAAGGAAATGCATCATACCAGGTTGTACAAGGTCTGATACATGATCAAAATCTATAGAAATAGATGATTGGTCTTCTTCCAACAAAGTTAACTCAACAATTGCACGCTAATCAAGTGGAAGTGATATGCGATCCCATCCATCAACCCAATCCAATGATTCACACACATCCCAGTCACCATCACAACAAGGCGGGCAAAAACAAGCGAATTTTCTGGTCCAAATTTCAAATACTGGGTTATCAGAGCTTCGAACCGAATGAAAGCCATGATTCCCAGGAACAGTCTTGCATTCCCATGCATGTGAACAATCTATGTCTACCACCTCCCAAAAAAATCTCTCCACATGTCTCTTTCTTGTGGATTCTACTCGCATAGCTGATTCCTCTCCCATTACTGACGTGCACCACCTGACTATAGATTGAGCATTTCGAATAGTAGATATTGTAGATAATTTCATTTCCTCTCTTCGTAGGGCTGTTTTGACACATGCTCCAGCTCCATCATGCTTTCCTTTACCATGCCCAGTCTCAAAATAGTTCCACATATGTGGAACTTTGTAGTTGTTATGCAATGAACACAACCATTGAAATATCATGCGTGCATTTTTGAACTGGCCAGCACATCCATCAGACCAAATCTAGTGTCGATCCATCTGTATGTTCCTTCCCTTCAAATGATCATAGAACATGATGAACCAATGACGTACATAGTGGAATTCATGGAACCTATCATCACTTATGTAGAAGTGATATTCCTTTAGAATTTCTCTTTGCTCTTTACTGCTATTTGGGCCATGCCTATATGTGATATGCCCCATCAAGGAAACCTGCTCAGAGTGATAATACTGACTTTGGATCTCATTTTTAGGTTGCAGAGTGTAGTTCTCGGAAAAATCAACAACCGAAAGTATAGTACCACGAGGGAATGTATCTCTACATAATCTAAACTTCTCATCCTGCCATCATGCCAAGTGGACACGCTGAACATATTGACGTGTCTTTTCAATAAATTCCTTGACGAAGACACTAACTTGTACCTGTTGACACAAAATGATCTCAATATCAGGTTTTTTTGTAACTAAGGAATGAAATGCAACTGTTCAAACATAAATTTATAGATAAATGAATGTACCTGAGATGTCACCAAATGTATTTTTTTTCTTTCTTTCCCTGGGACTATTTCATAGCTGATATATTTGAAACTTTTCATGTCTGTAACCATATTCCCAAATTCATTGTCTCCAGTCTCGTGCATACATTGGCTCAATAATTCCATTCCAGCACAGTTGGAGCAAGTTCCATCCAAATAGGATTTTGCATAGTAAGTTTTCCCCTCAGGCCAATTGCACATGATGCTATGAATGAATTCTCTTGATGAGGTCGGTGGTATTGTCAAGGAGCAATCCTACACATGGTTAGTATGCAACACACGACGAATGTACAAAAATGTTTCATAGTAATATTCATATTCTACATGGTATCTACAACAACAAGTGTTACGAAGAGTATTTATTCTAACATACCAGGGCTTACATTTCTCAAAAGATCTTTGCCCCAAATTCAATTGTCTATGTTCAATCCTAAATTTCTCATATAGTTTTGTCTGTGTTATATCAAGAAGATGCTTAATATGTGGTTCACGGTCCTTTGAACCCCTTCTTAGTTTTAGTACCTCCTTCCGGTTTGAAGAAGGCCTTTTGTGATCATGCCAAAAACTCTGCACTAGTCCCTTTACTGCATCAACTAGGTTCATGTCACGACGTGGCAACCGACCAATAAAGGCCCAAAAATTTGTCTGGGCGGTTGTGTCAAGATGTTCTCTTCTAATAGAATACCTACGGAGGGTTTTTACATTCAAATTAACTAGTTTAGATGTATGCTTGAGAAAACGAAGGACCCTGGTGTTCTTATTTACAATTGCTTGTGACAAGACACAACGAGCCGCATTGTGGTCCTTTGACCGTGTGTTCTTACCAATTTTACTAAAGGCATCTACTAAGCTTTTAACTATATGAGAACTTGGTCCAAAAAGCTTTATCATCTTTATCCCTAACAATTTCCTAACAATATTCATGCCCCTAGATTTTAACAATGATAAAAATAATCTACATTTATCTCCATCAAATTTAGAAACAAAATATTTATTCAGTATCTGTTGAGTTTGATAAGCAATACTACGTTTAGATAGTGTACCTTCAATGGAATTGAGGAGTCATTCATCAACTTGTATACGCTTCGAAGTTCTTCGACGTGTGCTTTCTAATGGAGGTAAGGGGGTTGGATTTCTATCATCTAGTGCATCAACAATACGCTCTGGCGTTTCAGTAGCAACTTGTTGTCCTTCATTCTCTTCCTGATAGTTGGATGGTGGAAGTCCAACATCCTCATCAATGGTCCGGATAATATTTCTTCTTC